>JARFOC010067372.1:0-16768 GCA_031763485.1 Osmoderma eremita | reverse complement strand
ACATAGGTGCCCGCTGATCTTTAAATTGGTGATGTCATTGATGAACAGAAGGAAAAGTATTGGACCAAGCACTGAGCGTTGCGGAACGCCAGAGTCAATTTCCATACACGCTGAGGAAGATCTATTCGCTCTCACGATCTGTTTCCTATTAAAAAGGTAAGATTTGGACCATTCCAGAGGAGTACCACGAATCCCATAGTAAGATAATTTCTTTATTAGGATGTCATGACTGACATAGTCAAAGGCTTTGGCAAAGTCCCAGAACACAGTTGCTGTAAAGTGCATGTTATTTATATTAGTACAGACTTCATTGAAGACCGAGAACAAAGCATCGACTGTACCTGAATTGGACAAGAAGCCAAACTGTGCGGGCGTTATAATTTTGAATTTTTTAAGAAAGGCCATTAGCTGTTTTTTATTAATCTCTCAATAATTTTTGATAAAACTGGCAGTAGGGCAATTGGCCGATAATTATTGAGATCACCCTTATCACCGCCTTTATGAAGAGGGATGATAATAGCTGTTTTAAGACATTGAGGAAAAATACCTTTCAAAAATGAGTCGTTTATTAGAGCAACTAGGGAATCGATGGCATCAACCGGAAGGCTCCGAAAAATAGTAATGGAAAGACCATCAGTGCTGGACGCTGATTTACTCTTAATCTCCTTTATTGTTTGCAGTAGTTCTAGGTTACTTATAGGCCTTAAAAAGAAGCTGGAGGAATTCATATTGGTGGCCGGGAGGTAGGAGAGAGGGTCATTTCCTGGAGGTATGTCTGAGATTAATTTTTTGGCAACAGTATGGCCATGATTTTTAGGGATTCCAAACGCGTAATCTTTATTGACTCTTTACAAAAGGGAAGGGCAATAACTGGTCAATGTTATTCTGATGAACTCTGGCACGTTTCGACGCCTTACTGAAAAAGAAACCACTGCATTTATTCGGAAAAAAAAGTTTTGATCCATCAGAATAATTTTGTTGTATAAAGTTTGTTTGGGTATATTATTTCCTGATCCATATTTTTACTATGGTATTTGCAGCAACGATATCATTCGCATATCATTTAATAAATAATTAATTAATCTTATAATACGATTAATAATAAAAAGACAAAATACAGTGATTAGAAAAAAAGAATGAGTTATATGACGAGATAAACTGTATCTACATGAGGGATGCGTAGAAACTATATTTAGTATTAATACTCCCAGACGATTTCTTCCATGCAACGGTAAGTTGAGGCGAGTGTCATCAAGCATATCGGTATATGGCAGTTAAGACCGGGTAAAAGAGCATCGCGCGTGACATTGTGACATTAACTCGGTGTTTGTAGTGACACAACCCCGCGATATCGGTAGCTTCATCTTCGAAAATATCCTCGCCAACTGACACGGACTCTACAGTGTCTAATTGCTGTAGGTTAGCCATGTCCGAACTGTAACTGCTGCTACTCGAAGCGCGATAAGCACCTATAAAATACATGTTTACAAGCTGTAATGTGGGAGACCTCTCTTCCGCCATTTTATGATGTTGCTGGAAATTCATTTCCTATTCTCATGCGGATTTCCATTTATTTCTACTTGTGGGAGATTAGTGTGGGGAAACACGTTTCTTTTTTCTGCGCATCGCGTACAGATTCTACGTCTAAATGAGTTCAATTGGAAGGATGTCCCTTATCCATACAATTTAAATATATCTGATTTATATCAGCACTGTGGCAAAACATTCTAACTGGTGTCCAATAAGATTTCGTTCTTGGGCCGCTCCTATTTCTTATTATAGATCTATATTTCGTCCAGCAAATACATATGCAAAAAGAGCACGTCAGGTCTCTTGGTATAGGGGAAGAGAGAGCAAAATGGAAAGACTTAGCTATTTTACTTCTAACAACATTAAGTTGGCCTTTTAGAAATGTAAAAAGTTGTAAGAATGTTCTCAATAAAGTTAACTGTTCACTATATACATTTATGGAATAATATAATAAGAGGTTTATTTGTAAAAAGAAATTATCGCTGAATGCATGACATTTTCCGCTTTGGCCTTTATATAAGGACAAAGTGGAAATACAGTAAAACAAGTGATTGGTTTACAAACATGTTTAATTTTTGTTACATCCATGTATTATAATCACTTACTATCGCAGTAGTAAAAGTCGTTCATGGCAGTAAAATCTGCGCACAGTTCATGGGCCCGTTCCTTATAAAAACAAAGCACTGTATCCAGGTCTCGGTAGGAGGAAAAATATATCTTTCGCCGCAAACCAAACAAAGTGTGTTAAGGGAGTCTTGTGGATCTTCAAACGTTTTCTTGTGATCTTGTTTACGATTTCCTCACTTTCTTAATTTAAAAGCAACTATTCCTTTTGGTATTGGTATTCATTCCCTTTCTTCTAGCATCAACGTGTAGAGTAAGCTTTTAAGAATTTCGGATTTTTGGCATTTTCTTTTTCTTGTGGCATTTGCGACACATGATGCCTTGGGTATTGGTAAGATGTCCTTTGCCGATATGAAAATGTTATCTTTGGTGATTGTGGTGGAGTTGATTCAGTTGGAGTAGCTATATGCCGGTGATCAAGTGCTGTTCCTATTGTTGCTATTGTTCTTTATGCAAAGAGTGCATCTTGATTGATATGCCTGAAGGGCCGAGTTCTAATTGTGTGGACATATCTGTTTCTAAACACTGATAACAAGACTGAATGTTGCAAGTTGCAGTAGAAGCAGGAACTGGAACTTACTAGCGGGATGTCATCATCGGATGACTATTCTATGTCATTCTGATCAGCGTGGCGTACTGGAGGAATGAAATGAACATCAGCAGTAGCAAAATTTTGACTACTAAATGCGTCTCTATTATTGTGCAACTTCAATCTGGGTTATTCTTCTTGCGGAATGATAAATCAGGGTTTCGTCGCATAAAGCCTTTCAAGCATGCGTCACCGGCTTTATTGCTTTTGAATGCGTGTTCAATGCCATTAAGATTGTCCATCCCAAAGGCAAGTTCCTTAACAGCCTCTTTTGTTAGGCTATAAAACGTGTTATTATTAAGAATGTTCATTTATTAGCGTTTTAAGAATTATGTACTTGACGCGCCACCTATGAGTTATAAGATGTAATACAATATAACCTAAATTGTATGTCACGAGTGTGGTATGCATGAACAGTGTGTTGAATGTAGTAGAGAGTATATAAGTACGTATATTGATACTGTTGTTTTTCGACGTAATAGTTTTTAATATCCTTTTACTTGTTCTTAACTTAGAAAGATTAAATGTGTTTCAATACACAAATCATACAGTGCTGTTTCATTACAAATTAACCAATAAAAGTTATCAAGGTGTTTTAAAATATCTTAACCACTTCAATGAGTAAATGACTCGAAATATGTATGTATTTCAGCAACTTAGTTGTCTACCTCAATAAAAACTACAAAGGAAAAATATGCTGGCTACGGTAAACCCTTGGAAGTATGCTCTTCACCTGATTCTTTCTCCGTATAGTAAATGCAATGCTAATTTCCTAATACTTACTTCTAATTCTCTTAGAAAAATACGCACTGCCAGTTGTTGTTGTTATCGACTTTGTGTTTATGTTCCAACGTCACCTTCTGGTATATTCGGTCTTGATTTGTTCCGAGACACAGGTCAATTTAAAGTATTTAGATGTACGCGATTCCGTTTGTTTATTGACTGGAATAACTGATTTAAAGGCGGCATTTCCCACATGTATGCAGTCGTTTGTTCTGCGCATTTATAAGTAATTGGCAGTGCAATTTATACACTCCCCTGTTATGTTCCGTTTCGGAAAAATACATTGGCGTTTACGATCTATCACTATAATAAACCGAATTTACCTTCGTTGCGTATATAAGGAGCGTTTGCAAACATGACTTTATAATTTATACGTACATAGGTACAGGGCGGTATGTTTGGTTCACCCTGATAATATGAAAATAATTTTAGAATCTTAAATTTAAGATTGTCTACAAAATTCGTAAATAACTTTTTTTGATATCTTAGATGATAACGGATATATGGAGCTTTGCCACACTAATGCATCACCCTGTATACAAATACGGCAATTCCTTATACTGAATATGGGTTTTAATGTACCTAAAATAGCTACAAATCTTAGATTCTGTGGTACTGGCGGTTGTTCGGAACACAGAAATCGGCAGTGAGTTCCGTCGACTAAACTTCCAACTAGTCTTACTTTAAAGTAATTGTTTAAAAAATATAACAATATACAAACCATAAAAATTCAAATCAACTTACAACAAATCCAAATGAAAATCACATGAGCCCATCTCACACGAGTATAACGTCAGTATTATGCAAATAATTCCGTCAGTGTCAGGCAACACAATCATGTCACAATTTAATTTGTTAATATTGAGTAGTAATGGGTGTCTTTTTAGTTATTGTTAGTAAAACCCTACCGAGAGTATAAAATATGAATATAACATGCCTTTGCACACACGAATGTTTCAAATAATACTACCAAAACAAGATGCGTGCTTCGCAATGAAATTGCCATCCTCAATAGTACCTACAAAGGAAAAAAGTATTAGGTTTAACAGATATACTAAGTCTAACACTTTGTTTTCCTTTGTAGGTCCTACTAGGGATGGCAACTTAGTTGCTGGAATACGTATCTAGCGTCTCTTTCTTTCGCCTTAAGGTGGTAAGAGTATTACATATACTTTGGTTTAGACTACTACTTCAAACAACTGTATGTTGCCTATTCCACTATTTGAAGTCACTACCTACATTCCAAATAACGCACATAAAATGCGTGGCGTTAAGTTGCGATACACACATTTCCTTATTAATAATAACGACATATTATACCTAAGTTGCTAACTTAATTACTAATTACTATTATTTACGTGTCAAAAGTCGACACATTATCTTGAAAAGCGTAACAGTTTACTACGGTACAATGGGTTGGAATAGAACCAGGGTTCCCCAACAGATTTTTCAAACTATAATATCTTTTGATGATGAAAAATAAAAATTCCCAAATTGTATTCCCAAATCAAAAAAGGAAGACTTTCTATCGTTAAAGTCTAAAAGGAGGTTGTCTAACACTCTGCACATCTTTGCGGACAATTTTTACTACAATTGTAGCAGACCTGTGATAGAAGTTAATTAGATAAAGCCAGTCTTTATCTAACAGTCTTTACTTTATTACAAATGACTTGGAGGTGGATATTCGTTGGTTTAGGCGAAGAAAAAGATGTTTTGCTTAAGCAAAGCAACGGAAAGGGTTTTAATAATTATTGGTTGCGTGAGAAGTAAAACACAAACGATAAAACATGCCTAATGTCAAACAATTATTTATAATGTAATTGCTAAACAAACGTTGAAGAATCCGGTAATTAAATAAAGTAAAGCAACAGAAGTGTCCCTTAAAAGGTATATTTATTCAAAAAAAAACGTAATGTGTTAAAAATTAAATAAATAATGAATAAGCGGTATGAACGAACTGTATGCACTACCTTAACGCGATCGCGACAGTACGAGCTGGGTAACCTCTGATGTTGATGGTTATAAAAACTTAAAAAAAAAGAATTTAGAACGATACGTGATTTAAAATACCTAGCTAGTATGTTAGTCTTGGATGGACGACTTTGGGGTTCCTAACTTGAAAAATGGGCTTCGAAGCAATGAAGGTAACACCTAACACGTACCACATGGTACAAAAACGCAACAGTATCTGGTCGTGATCAGACGTAGACGAAGGGTCTTGTCTTGTCCCGGTCGGACAGAGACTAACATTGTGTGTCCTGGGCGGACGGAAAGAATTCAGTTATGTCAGGAGGACGAGAACGCATCATTGTCCCGTCCTAGTCGGACGAAGATCACTTGTTGTCGCGAATGAGCCGAACTGAATTTGCTTTGGGAATTTTCTCTCGAAGAAGAGTTTCAAAATTACCTGGACTGTCGAGAGGTTCAACCAATCACAGGCCAACAAATATTCATTTAAAAATAAATACTTTAATAAACATTCACGGCAGGATTACTAGAAATGCCGTTCAACTGTTCCCTGTTATATACAAACAGTTCCGTTAAGAGCATGTTCAATGGTTTATTTACGTTGCCTATGTAATTCTCAAAGAACATTCTTAAAAAATTATGTCTTACATACCCAACCCTCTTTACATCACTAAATAAAACTAATTAGAATAATATCATTTATTTCAGCAAGTAGCAACACCTACAGTTGTGAAGAAAATACTAAAATTCAAGCAGGAAAATCCCGGAATGTTTGCTTGGGAAATAAGGGAGCAGCTGATTTCACAGAGGATCTGCGAACCACATAATATCCCATCGGTCAGTTCTGTAAACAGAATATTAAGAAATAGCGGAGCTTGGCCCGATCCACCAGAACTTATACACCATAGAAGTTCTCATGCAGGTAAAACTCATTATACAAGGTTATTCCACCCTGGTGATTCTTAAGATTTGTACCTTATTCTCTCAAACCCCTCTTAATATATTGGAAACTGACAAGTGCTTGAACAACTCCTTCGAATTTATATTTAATTAAATGAAACGCTAAGCTTTAAAGAACATAAAACATTTATTAACAAAAATCACAATTATTTTACAATTTACACAACACCTAGATAGTGCAAAACAACATATTGCACCGATAGGCACCGATACCAATGTCTAGAACCAACATAATTTAATACTCACACACTCACCTTAAAACTCAAGAAGCGACAATTTTCCTTTGTATTTTGAAAGCCATCTTTCTCGCAACTACAGCACAGTCAATACTAATATGTACGTGTTTATAACGAACATAATTTAAGACCCTCTACAACTCAACAAGCAGCAAATTTCCATCTTTGCATTTTAGGCAACAATTTAATAGTTTCATGTTTCAACACCAAATTTCACGACCACGTGCAGCCATGACATTTTTGTTTTGTGTCATCCAGACAGCGCCTTTCTTTTAACGTTTCCCAGACAACCTCTTAAACACGTTTCCGTTTTGAAACGCTCGCATATATAAACAACAAATTGTGATATGAGACTTAAATGGTAGAGGCGGCATTCCCATTCTGCCTATAGGAGTTGGATCTCCTGATTTAAACACTGTTATTAAAAAATGCAGTGTTGGCAACTGTGCGAACTTAGTTCGTTGTGATGGAACTAAATTTCATAAAGGCTAGATTCCTAATGCACTTCCGCACGAAGGTATTGGTCTGCTAGTGAATCATACGAGTGATAGACATTTCAAATGGAAATATCATTCGGTAAGGATAAATGAACAGTTATCCGTTAGCAAGGTTTCGAAATTACTTGTCTTACCGAATGCAAATTTCGATTTACCAACAGTAAAGTTAATTTATCGACTTCGAATTCCATAGCATTAAATCATTGAATAAGAAAACCCATTCGGTAATGGGTATATTAGGTAGCATTAGGTAGTCATGCTAAATAATAACTATCAATATTAAAAATCTTAATAATATTATTTATATTTTTTCAGAATCTATAATGCGTGGCGACATCTACCCGAAAATGTCTCAAAATCACACCAATCTATACTTCCCGGCACTATCTGAAACCTATTCTAATTGTCGCCTAGCAACACTGCAACACCAACTGCACGTATCTACTGTTCCAAACACGACAACGCTGACGCCATCTAATGCTAACTGGGCGAACCTAGTTATTCCGTATAGAGCGGCAGGTAGCTCTGCAGAACGCTATGCCTCCCCGATCGAGCACGAAATCGATATTGTGACGACCGAAGAAGAAAATCTACAAATAACGGAAAACAATAAACCAGAAGTGAAGAAGAAAAATCCATATTCCATAGAAGAACTCCTGAAAAAGCCGAGTAAACGGCCAAAGCCTTTACAGGTATCACCACCAGGAGTTCACCAACCTTTCGGAGTCATGCTAAACAATTCAGGCGGTGACAGCTACCGAGGGAGCAGCGACGAGGAAATTAAAATGTAAATAAAAAATAAGTGATACCCACATTTATCGAACAGTATTTGTATTAGCTTAAGATGTTGTTACATGATGTTAAGTAAGTGTTACATGCGCTTGTAATAATAATTTCTCTAAAACGACCCAAAGGAATTATATAAATTATTGTAAACTAATATTACATGCGAATGATCTGTAATGTGATAAAAACTTTTTTACAATTTCAAATATATTTATTGCATTAAAGAAAATTGTGTGAAAGTATTACTTAAGCACATTCATACAAGAGTCTACAATTTTAATTATGCGATGGTGTCTTGAACAACTAATGACAAAATAAGTTAATATTATTTTATAACTGCCTCTTTTATGTAGAAACTATTGAACACCTGTAGCTAAGTAATGCGAAGATGTTAAATAAGGTGCTATTTAAACTTTGAAGCATTGCTTATATTTTATTCATGTCTCGTAATACAAAAATTTACCAATCCCCTGTAAGGGTACGTAAATTTTTATGAAATTAATAGATGACAGCACACGCATTAGAAAATACGCAACTAAAAAACCGACTATTGTAAAGATTCTGATACAAACTCTTTAATTTACTTCGGTGGTTACAATATTTGCAGCGACGGCTGTTGATAACATTTTGGGTGGGCAGTAGCCGAGATAGTAGTGTTCCGTGCGACTATATATCAGACCACTCCTCACCTCACAACAAATGGCCAAAAAAATGACCAAACAACCAATGGGAATCCACGTATTCCCGAAACACATGTACCGAATTAATCAATTTGTGAGAAACATATCTTGTCGAGTTTCCCTCGTGTCTTGCTCTTCTTGGACACCAACATTTCGCACGCTATAGTGACAGGCATTGTCAAAACTATAGTAAAAAACTAATACGAAAGTTCAATGTCAATTTACGCGGGATCGCTTTGAATTAAACACATGATAAGCTGTCAGACGAACCAATGGACCAATCACTCTAGCGTTGTGCAGCAAATACGCTTCAATCTTAGACCTTCTTCCTATCTTATCTTATTTATACCACCTCTCTATAATGCGTTGTAATAATGTGTTGTAATGTGTTGTAATACCTACTGATTTTAGCCTGACCAGTGTTTTATCAACGCACATCTGGTGTGTTGGTTGTAGAGATATATGTATGTTCGGCAATTGAAGATTTGTCTCGTTGCTTTAAAGGAACAAAAAGTATATATTGGGACAATAGGTAGATCCATACTGATCCCTAGGAATGAACACGAACGACGCATGTTCATGTCTAGGGGTCAGTATAGATCTACCTATTGTCCCAATATATTCTTTTTGGAATGAACATTATTTCTTCGACAGGCAAAAGGTAAACTCTGGTTTTTCGGTAGCCTTGATGTTATGCTTATATAGAATCCTTCCAATTCGATCGGTTACCTTATATATATTATATATGGTAGAAATGCTTTACCTATCATTTCTAACTTCCCTTTCTCTCAGCTCCTCGGCTTCTTACTAAACGCCTGTGTAACTTTTAAAGAAAAATGTAAGGGTTCATAAATTTTCTTCACCCGGTTTCTCGAAGTGTGAATAATCGCATTCTTCTGTTGTGGATAATGGTTACAATTGAAATGTAAACAACGATCCATGAGGCTGTATACCTGACATGTAGGGGTATTCTGTTTTCTAGTTGTAAGTACGCCCAAAAACGGTCCACTTCTACTTCAATGATGAATTTAATGTTTGGATGTATCTGGTTTAGATGTTCTAGAACCACAAATGTGTCATCAACATATGGCATGGCTCTCAAATATCTCCATGAAAAAATTGGCGGACTACGGAACTGAGCGGACAATCCATTGCTTCCAGTTAATAGTACCATTCCACCATTCTACAAAAGTAGCTAGTTTTAAGACATTTTTAAAGTGTTTTAAGTGTTCAAAAAGATTCGTTATGTCCGGTGAAAATTGGTCCTTAATATGTATATCCATGTATCCACAAGTAGTACCTGTGTAAACGGGTATTCAACTTGATTCGTATTAGTTTTCTACTACAGCTTTCACAAGGCCCACCGCAGTAACGGGCAAAACGAAACACGTCCAAGAAACGCAACACATGCAGAAACTCGGCAGGATATATTTCTGACAGTGACATCCGTGCAGGTTTAACCAGTTCGTTAATCAATTCGTTGTTAGGCGAGGAGTGATCTGATACATTGTGTTTACTATCAAAGCTAGCTGTAGAGTTTACGCCACCCTGGCTAAAGGAAAGACCGCGGCCTTTTTCATAAGACGTCTTTATGATTATTTGACATAATTGCCCCGAATTTACCGCTCAAGATGACTTACTACTGTCCCACAATTCTGTAATCTTTACTCACAGTATTTTAAGACGATTCTTGCGTATCTTTCTCATCACTAGTGACTACGCCAGATTTAAACATCTGTTTAAAATGTATTCGTTACCGACGATGGGCCAATGCAATAATATGGAGCATCCGCCAAAAAATAAAACAACCTGAACATTTAAGATGTTTATATTAAAACCCTGAAAAACGTTAATTTATTTCGGTTCGACCAAAAATGGACGTGTTTCAGCAATTTTAGGAAAAAAGTGTTGATTCTGGAATATTCATGATATTGCGTTTCTCCGCGAGTACCTTTATAGTATACTTTATTTGCAGAGACTACAAACCTTGTGTAATGTTGGTTGCATATGTGAAAAATAAGTTGATACCATAATTAGCATCCGTTCTTACTAAAAATGTTTACATACAAAGTATAAATGGCATGATAGTGATATTCGCAAATTAGTTTTGATAAGAAAATAATATTTAATAATTTAAATACAACTAATTTCTGTAAAAATAATTTCAAAAAATCAGTTTGGTTTGAAGTCTGTATATTTTTAGTATATATGCAATATACATACATATATTGCATTAGGAAGAAGAAAAGATGATTAATTTAAAAAGGAAATAATTTTATTTAATCCTGAAAAAGGCAATAACTTATTGAAGAAATGTAAAAATAAAAATGAAAATTATTAAACCAAACCGCTACTACCAAGAATTTCATTTATAAGTAAATGCCGGTGCATGTCATTTCTAATTCTATTTAAAAATATCGTTCATCGTCTGTAACACGGTTAAGTTAAGTTATCTATGTACGTAATTTATTTATTATTTATATGTTGCCATACGGATTAAGGAAATTAGTCATTTTATAGTTGTAAAATTTAATTAATATCCATCAATAAATTTTAAGAAAGATAATGTATTTATATTATTGAAGATACCCCATATAGTGCTTAGACTATTTAACTAAATTGTTGCAATGTGGGGGTTACAGTCACAAAAAACTATTTGGGTGACTTCATAGAAAAATCTATCAACCGGAAAAAAATTCAGGTGCTCTCTGGTGACAATGTTGAGATGGAGCACGATTCTATATCCAAACAACCGTCATATTGGATTTTGTATTTCATACAATGGCGGCTCGTAGTTCTTTTCAGTGGGTGGGAAGTCTGTCTGTCGTTACTACCGAAATAACAAGGCCGCTAAACATGTGACGTAAGCATAGAAAGGTGTTGGTGAATACATGGCTCTCATTTTTTTTCTGTAATATTAGTTCCATTTGTTATTGTTTTCAAGAGCTTCAGGTCGAAAAGGGTGCCAGTCGTCAAATGAGCCCTTCGTCGTATCACATTCGATTTTATCCTAAAAAAACAAATTTCAAAGCGAAAATGAGGTAAAAATTGCGTATTTCAAAATTACATTTTGTTTTTCAAAACATTTGTAATACTTGCAGTGAGTATCGGTGGTAACGAGTCTATGCGTACTCTTTTCAACAATAACTATGGCAACCCGTATATCGCAAAAGTGACTCGGGAAAAATTTTCTGCGAAACATTACCACATCCTCCATATTTTCCTGACATTTTTCCAAGGGATTACCGCCTTTTTTGTCTCTCAACAACTGTATGAAGCATACACAGTTCAAAACTCGAGATTATGCAATAAATGCAGTTCGTCAAATTTTTGATTCAAAGTCTATAGAGTTCTACAATACCGGCATACAAAAATTGGTGTCAGGTTGGCAAAAGATCATTGAGTGTGATGGTATTTACTTCGATGAATAATAGTGTGTCATTGTTTTTTAATAAATATTTACATTTTACCATTAAAAATCGGACGAACTTATTTGGTTACCTGATACCATGATTGTTTCATTATTTAATTATTTATGTGTTACGAAAAGCCGGCCCGAATTTAAAAGAAGTGTTCTCTTCTAAAATATAATAGACTATAATGGAGTATTAACCGTTTGATTTGATTTAATTCCTTCACACTACGGTGTTAAGACCTATTGTATTGTATTACTCTGCATTCGGTTGTTTTCTAATTATCTCCCTAGCAAGGTTTATTTACAATTTTATCTGTAGTTACATAAATTTGGCTGAATTTTGAAAACATGTTATTGTCACCCTTTAGCACTTCAATGTTGGATTCTATCAGTAATGATATTATCACTGTTTACGTGAGAAGTATAAGTGATTTTAAATAAGATAATTCAGGATTTATTCCATACATGGGCGCCAATTACCAATATACATATGTGGGAAAATCGATTTGCTTGTGTTTAAATTGCACTAAAAATAATTCCATTAAATTAGAATAAAATATGTGTAATTCAAAATGAATCGGATTTAAGCTAAGTGATTTCTGTTTCTCTATTTACCCATTGTGGGCCTCTTTCAGCCGGTAATTCCCCGGCTATCTGCGGTTGAAACATCAGTTTCACAATATTATTAACTTGTGTACAGATCAAGCATTGTACGAGTTTATATTTGCACGTATTAGTCACTGCATAATCAAACTATCCTTGAAATAACTGCGTTCTTTTAAGAGCATTTCCAACTTTGCCGAGAATTAATTTACTTATATGAAATAAAACCAAATTTGATATTTTATTAGTATTTGTTTAACGAAACGAGAAAATCACTAGAATTTTCGTGTTTATTTATAATTATACATATACTTGCTATTGATGTAAATCTAGGTAAATTAGATGTAATATAATGGGGATTGGCATGATTACCAAGTACAAATATTTACCGAAAATTTAATGGTCAAAGTTATGGAATTTCCTGGTAACAAATACAATCAATTGATATACAGGTCTCCTAAGTTGAGTGGCCTACTAAAATATTTTAGGGAAGGAAATATACAAAAATTCTGAAAATAAGTACACTGGTCTAGGCCAAAGTGATCTTTCAAAAGAAAATTAATGGCGACTTCCGGTCAACCGGAAGCAATGCAAAAGTGAAAGTAATTTACTCTGAATTTCAGAATTTTTGTATACTTCCTTCCTCAAAATATTTTAATAGGCCACTCAACTTGGGAGAGCCTATATATAGAATTATTGAAATTACATTAATAAGAGTGCCTTAAGAGAGAACTCAGATCTAATAAAGAGTAAATTATGTCTGTAGACTAAATAAGTGAACTACAGAAGCAACACAAATTTTTAAATAAGAGATAATCCTAGGCCCCTAATAAGAAGGAATAATAAATTATTCCTGTGATCCCTCAGGTAGCGTGAATATTTACTTCTTCTCATAGTAACATCCTGCAAGAGAAACCAACTATGAAAAGGTGATGGAGTCATGTTGAGCAAATAAAATAAGACTCACTATTAGGTCCTTGGCCGCTGCTCTTAGAAGTTGGATAATTCGAATTCATCTGATTGGATCCATTATATGTAGCCGCCGTATATGCTCCACTCTTTGCTCTTATTGACATGGTCTCTTTCTTGTTTATCCATTGTTAATAACAACTCTTTTTTATCTTCAATATACTACCAAAAATCCCTAACAAATTTATGCAAGCAAACTAAACGCAAACTCTTTTATACGCAAAACTCCACAGTGCCTTTTTTTATAATATGCATAATCACGTTAAATACGGCGGTTGTTTAAAATACATATGTTATGCACATACCTAATATGTTTAATATTTGAGCTGCCTATACACAAGAACAGTTAAATTTGCATATTTTAACAATTTTTTTCCGGGGATTAAACATTTTCAATACAAGAATAATATTTAATTATAATAATGCGGAAAATTGGTAAAAAAAGCAAAAAATTTTCTTCTAATTATCTAATTGCTCTCGTTACGTTAGATGCCGCGGCTGTTGGTTCTACACAATACTTTTCTTTCCTTTCTATTCTTCCTTTTTTCGTCGATCCTTCTTCCATGTGGTTCTTCTTGTTTTCTCGGACCTCTTCATTAAAATCCTCTTTTTGACATTCTTTTTTTTATTTTTTCATTCCCAAATCTGTCCTACTTTATTGCTTTCCCGAATCCATGAAAGATGCCCAACCAACTAAGTGTTTCTCCCTTCTATTTCCTTCAAAATTGATTCTACTCGTAGTATAGCTCCAATTTTATTGTTTCGTATTTCGGATTACCTTCTATTCTGCTTAGTTTTTCTTTTTTTCATTCTGCTGGTGTTACCTTGGCCTTTAATCTTTGGTTCGGTACCCAGGATTTACAGCCATATATTAAATTGGGAACAAGGATGATTGTATGATTTTCAATTTTTGGTTTATTCCCCTTTTGTTTAGAAAAAGAGATTTTAATGAATTAAATAATTTTACTGTTGCTACAATCCTATTTATTATGTCGGCTTCTATGTTTCCACTGTTTTCAATCATCGCTATCAGATCTTTATATTTATTTACCATTTTTCCAGATTTTACCATTTACATTTTCTTTCTATCAGAAACATTTTTTCTATTCAAAGTATAATTTAAATAAAAGGGACGAAAACTGCTATCAAATACTACGAATACATTGGGGGATTTCTAATTAAAACCAATTTTCCATGGTTTAATTTAAATTGCGCTAAAAATAACTACAGCTTATTTCAATTGTAACAAAATATAATTAATAATTAATCTGATTTAAGCTAATCGGGTGGACGGTTTCTCTAACCCATTCTGGGCCTCTTTCAGTAGGTAATTCCCCGGCTTCTATCAGCGCAAGCGAGCTGAGTTCCGCAATGATATTCGCCTGACCTCTATGCAGATGAGAAGCTATGAGACAAAACTGAACCTGGACGATACGCTGTAAACCTGTACGAAAGTGAGTCCTGTTTATATATTTCGCTCGTATTCACAAATGCGGTTTCTTAAGGGGAAAAGGCCCACATTAGAAAAAATTTAAAAAAACAACAAAACCTACACATATTCCTTTGATATCCAACCGTCTTACTTTAGCTTACACTGTTCAAAATTATTTATTGATCCTAGATATAATATTGCATGTGTATTTTTGATTGGAATCTTCTTAGTCCTGTGATTATATATTTTATTGCAATATTTCTCGGTAATAGCAACTTATTGACATAAATATAAATGAAGAACTGCTTATCTTTAATCCACTTGATTCGCGATGATAGCTTTCATATCCATCTGCGAGGAGTATTACAGGCATTTTTTTATAATTAATAAGCAATTTTTTTATGTTGGGCCTATCGCCATTCTGACGTCAATCAACTTTAAATTGAACAAGAACGAATTAAGGAAATTGACCCCATTAGTGTGTCGTCACAAAACCCAGTTGGCATGGTAACGCGCCATGTTTTTCTCTAAACAAAACAAATCACATCAAACATAACCATCATTTTTTAACGATATGTATGTCACAGCTAGCAATGTCCCTTAGAGTCTGCCAAGTTTCACTCTTGAGGAACATTACTGTATCGTCTGCAAATGATGTAATTTTGCTTTTCAAATGTAATTTAAGTAAATCATTAAAGTGTAAACTGAAGAGTATTAGTACGAGTACTGTGTCTTGCGGTAGTCCATACGTATAGGATTGTTAACATTTGAACATATTGAGATTTGGTCTCTATGTACGATTGCATTAGATCGTGAGCTATGCCTCGAAATTCTAGATTCCATAGTTTCTTTAGCAATATGTGATGAGTGACAGTGTCAAATGCCTTAGCTAGATCTATAAAAACACACAAAATAGGCATCTTGGTGTCCTTTACTAGATCGCATGTGGCATTCTGGGCTGAAACCAAATTGATTTCGCGACACCATATCGAATTTATTAATGAAAAGATTTATTCTTCCTTTAAGAGCCTTTTCCACAATTTTCGAGATATTTGAGGTCAGTGAAATTGGGCGATAATTGTGTACACCTAGGACGTCTCCAGCTGTGCGTAATGGCTTTATTATTGCTACTTTAAGTTGGGATCGAAATACATCAATTGAAAAGATTATATTTATCAGATGGTGCTATAGATTTACTAATGTGGTTCATTAGATCTTCATTAGAACTTCGGATTTTATATTGTTTATACCAGAATCTTTATTATTTTGTAATGACATAATATAAGTTTTTACGTCTTCTTCCAAAACTGCTTTTTGATTTTTTCGTTGGGAAAATTTTAGAATTTAATCATCCACTGTTAGGATTCTGAAAATATCAATGGCGAATAAAAAAGTGCGATGTCTTATCATTCAGGAGTAAAAATACTTTTTTTTTATTATTCCTGCCTGTGTGTATAGCTAGTATACAGACGAATGCGCATAAAGTTTAACATCGCTTACAATCTGTCTGCCGATACTGCCTCGGCTCTTGCCAATCATCCAACTTTAGTTTTGTCTTGTAGCACCTGTTTGTATTAGTCGCTCTTGCTAAATCAAACGCTCTTGGAGATAACTGTGTTCTTTAACCCTGGAAGGTTACTCTTCATTTTAGTACATTAAGGTTACTCTTCGTCGAATGGACGAACTATTAAAAAAA
>JARFOC010067362.1:0-16770 GCA_031763485.1 Osmoderma eremita | reverse complement strand
AAAACGACAGCGGACAACCAAATGACTTGATCGAGTTCAAACTTGCACTGAACGCGTATTACAATGTCCACTTGTCGTTCCTCCATGTCCCGTGTTGCCATATCAAACGCTACGTTGCCAGTCTCATTACTTAATTTACATACCTCGTACGTTAACATACTTACAAAGAAATTTTGGACACCATTATTTACGTAATAAATACATTTATTGTAGATTTTAAATAATGTAAAATATATTTTGTTAGTTTTATATTGGTTTAGGATTGCTTTTGATGTCCTTATTCCTTTGCGTTTTTCTATACTAAGCACAGCTCAGTATAGGCAGAATAATTTGACACACTTCGTTGATTAACCGAAAATTAATTTAACGTTAAACCGTAAAATTAACACACTCACCAATTTGCATATTTTGACTGTGAATGTATACAAAATAAAGTTAATGTTTACCTCATATAATTCATTTTAAAATTATTCTTGCTCTGCTAGAATGAAGTTAAATTCGAAATAAAACCCGAACTCGGAATAGAAGTCGTTGGAGTGTTGATTGATGCAAATCGATGTTTCTCTAGACCAGTAGGCATTGCACTCATTAGATCCCTTGACAATAACCTACGCTTATTAAACGATATCTGTTTTAGATTTAAGCAAATATCATTCAAGCAGATAAATATTCAAGATACCAAAATCAAAGGAACTAAGAAAGTCCTAAGCAGAAATGTAAGTATGTGATAACAGATACAGTATGACGGATTCATTAGACCATATTGGTTAAATGAAACGGTGCTTTGATAGTATTCTATTTTGTTTGGAAATAAATTCATGGTCGGGACAAGGAAATGGTAAATAAATTAAAACTAGAAACTAACTGTGCAATTGTTTCTAAACAACTAATAAGACAAATGCTTAATCGAACACATTTTTGTAGTAGAAATATGCTGATCCATAGAGCAAGCGGCTGTGGATGAATTTGAGGACATTATTTGCCATTTGTGCTGATTGAGTAATATTTGTAAGTAGCATGAGTTGCTGCCATTATAAAGAGGTGCGTAAATAGAAGTTATTATATTGAGAATATTAAATGGATTTACGTTTATTAGGTACGTTTATATACCATACCAAAAATCTGGAAATTTTGGCGTAATTGGTTCTTACTCCAGGAAGAAACCATGCGACATTTCCTCTTAATCTTTATCGATTTATCTATCCATAACACATGCACGGACAAGTTTGGGACGCTTTACCTTAGAGTGGGAATTTCTAGCAATAATTGGTTTTCTATATCCATTTTTAAGGTTTATTTTTGTTGTTCTTCGTTTACCGCTTCTGTGTTGTTTTTGAAATCATTAGAAGCAACAATCTTGATATCATATCTGTTAGTAAAAAGTGGTTTGTATAGTAGACAAACTGATGAAGTTAACCAGTCTGTGCATATTGCAGAAGTATTTTTAGATAGAAAACTAGTTCTACGAATAGCAGTTTGGCATAGCATTTATCCCAAATTTATTTATGAGTAATTTTGAAGTTGAATTTAAAAAGACTTCCAAATATATCCTGAGTGTTTGGACGAGTGTTGGCTACGATGTTGGGGCTTTCATATGTTTCTTCTACTTCTAGGTTCGTGCGTCTTCTCCATCCTTCCTCAGTTCTTAATCCTCCATATATAGCACGTAGCATTTTCCTTTCCCATCTTTTTATCCGCTCCTCTTCCACCTTATTCAGGATCCACGTCTCACAGGCATATGTGGTTGAACAAGTTCTTAGATGAACTTAATTCAAAATTCAAAATCATCGATTTTACATTAGAAAAAAGAGAATAATGATGAACTCCCATTTTTAGATAGGTACCCTAGGAATTAGAAACACTGATAGGTTAGAAATCGAGGTTTTCCATCCACCTTTACAGCACAATTATTTAATATATCCACCATTAGCTTGAATTACGGCCTCTATTTTGGATCTGAAACGTTTGTATACACACTGTGATGCACCCCTGTGTGTTTTTTAACAACATTTCATACACAGTAGTTGAAGGAATTATAATCTGACCTGTTAGGAGGCAACAATCTCTTGGGCCAAAACATGTTGGTGTTGCTTCAGAGCCATTTATCGTATCTTTATTGTGTAGGACTGGAATCGAAGGTCCTCCTCGATAATTTGACGTATTGTTGGCTGGCTTACACCTACAGCCGACGTCAGTTTTCCTAAAGATTGTCGTCATGATCATCGTTCGAAATTAGCGCTTAAGCTTTTTCCACGATTGGTGAACTCGTCGCAGTGCCTTAATTCTGGGTACTTTTATATTTTGCCACAGTTGGGTTACGGGTATCAAAAAGAACGCATAATTTCCTTTGCAAAAAAGTTTCTAATAAATAAATATTGTACATAGTCTAGACCAATGTGGGTATAACATTATCAACATAAATAGTATGAGTAAATATAAAATGGGAAACATAAGCATGTATTAACAAAATAATAAATAAAGAAGACAAACAATAATTTTACCTATCAAACATATCATACCATATCATCATACAAAAACATTCGACTTGGCGAAGAATTTTTACTTTTTTATCGGGTGGGTGGTTATATATATCTAATTCTACTCCGCGAGTAATATCTGCTGGGAGAGACATTTCTAAATCGACCTTCATGAGAACGTCTTTACCAGTGGCGTTCTTGTATTTAGCAACTACCTCTCGAAAGACGGATTACACAAGCCCTTTGTCTTGAGTCCTGCACCGCACGGTCACTGTATTTTCAAACAACTGGTAAAGTGCTCGTAAAACAAGAGTACTTAGTATTTTCTTGTACTTTGCTCGGTTTAAAGTGATTTCACCTAATCGCTTTCTTGCTTCTTCAAAAATACTGCGTTCATGATCTTCTCTCTCCTTTAGTACCTTCAGACCAGCTTGATTTTACATTTTAGACGATTGAATTTTCTTCTGCAATTCGACTTACTTTTCTTTCTTCTCATAGTACTCCATAATTTTAAGGCGTTGTTGCTGCACTAATCGACCCTTTTCAATGTTAAATTCCTCTCGCATAATTGGTTGATAAATATATAAAGTCGTACGGTGGTAGTAGTCACTACAAGATTTTGTTTTCTCCTCTTTTTGTCAGTAACTTGGTGCTCCAAACCCATTTGCTTATTTCTCCTAAAGCCGTTTCTCTACTGGATATTAGTTCTTGCCTTCTGCTGTTCGTGCACAGGATGATAGTGTCAGCAACAATCAAACACATTTTTCCACTTGTTATTCACTTATTGCAGCAATACTTGCTGATCAGTAAGGTAATTATGCTGTAGTTTTCCCAGGGCAGCAGAAGGTTAATGGAAAACTAGGTCTTTTTGATGTGTATTAGAAGGGACGCGACAAAAACGAACAGAGGCGTAGCTTCTGGTCGTTAAAAGGGATAGAATAGAGATGAGGTTGCTGAGTTTGCGTGTCATAGTAGAGTCAAACGGATTTACATCTATATCAAGGTCATGTGGAGAGTGTTGTCGATAAATAGTATAAGCCGAGAGGAATCAACAATGGGTGTCGCATATAGTGCCAACACCAATCGTGTTGAAACTGGTGAAGAATTGTCTCAAATCATGTATAATGGATCACATCCATCAATTTCAGAGAGAACATTGTTGAGGAAACCATTGTAATTCGGCCCAAAAAGTGAAGCAACCGCTTTCTAAGTTCAACACTATGTGTGTCTTGTCCGCTATGTGTACTGGAAGAAGATATTTTCGATTTCCACCATGGTAGCCAGACGAACTCTTCTTTGAGGGGCAGACGTCTTCTCCGCCATCGTCGACTACGTTATCAGGTGTGCGTATACGAGACGCCGACGGCGGCGTAGCAGCGCAAGCGTCGTTCTTGCCGGCACCCTCGTGGCATGACAGCGCCTCCCGTGCTCGATAGTAGACGCCGTTCTCTGACACTGACGTCAGCTACGCCGCGACCGTTCAGCACTAGTGTAAGCGCTACTAGCATGAGCCGGTGAAAACTGACCACCGATCGGTGCCCTCGATATCCTCGACCACGCTAAAGAGGAGGACCAGAGTGCACGAGCCACTACGATCCCCGATCGCAGCTCGACCGAAATCTTCCACTTCGGTGTCGTACGCGTACGATTTCGCGGGAATTCTTTTTTTCCATTGGTAGACGCGCGTAACTGAAGAATTGTGTCCGGAAAAAAGTGCCCCGTTCCGAAGTTCCTTCCTTTGATGACGCCTGGAGTTGGTTTTTCGTATTCTCAGTGTTATTGAGCGCGATAAATGTTGATGACTGCTAGCGGAGCGAAGGAGTTACGGTGACGTTCACCGAGACGACGTCTAGAACGTGCTGGCTGTCCCTAGCGGTGTCCGTTACCGCGAGCGAGTGCATCGTCGACGTTCAATCGCAAAACAGACACTGGCGACTACAGGTAAGGTTCTAAAACTTGAAGGAAACTTAAAAAATGCGGGGGATCCCGAAGAAGATAAGATACACGACAATACAACAAGTGGCGATTATATCCTCGTGCTCGGGAACGAATGAAATGCACTCCAAAACAAGTTAGGATCGACGAATTCAACAGCCGGATGCACGCTGGTAGTTTTCCGAGAGGATTTCTTTAGTTTGTCGCGCTTCGTTGGCGACGAAGTGCGCGACGGGGACCGCTCGCGGTTTAAGGAACAAAAGGAAATCGTACACAAAGCGGATCGGATATATGCGCCCGTTAATACGCTGTAGGGAACGGAGCGAGAACCGTTTTGAAGCTAGAGATCGAAGCTAAATCGACTATAGATAAGCGTTATGAATACATGTGACAATACCCGGGGGTGGTGTATTCTTTTGTTTACTTGGTTCCTTGCATTGTTCTTTCTTGTTGTGGGCATATTGCCATTTAGATAATTAACCTAATTCGTGGTTCACATTCTAATGAAATGCATATATTACATAATCTTTTCAATATAATGGTAGTCAATTAATGGCACAAAAATGAAAAGAAATTGTTTTGTATTTTGTATGTAAGAAATTGTTTGTAAAAACAAAAGCATTTAACGAAAACTATACAAAATAACTTTATATTTTGTAGACGTATTCATAACATCTATTCACTCAAAATTAAATATAGGTAGTGGGCTCATTTTCTATCTCCGTATATGGGTAACTTTCTTAATATTAAAGGTACAAAATCGGTTAAATGGACAAATTTGCTGAGAAAATAGAGTAATGGTTGATGCTAGTGTCACATTTGTTATCCAGTGCAAGCTTTGTGAGATATTCAAGAAAAATTGAAAACTTCCAAAAACTTCAACGTCAAATATGCTTACAACCCCTTAAGATAAAATACAGGTGAAAACTGTTTCTAGTACAATTTCTTATGTAAATTCCAATAATGTCATTTAAAAATCCATGGCACTTTTTATTTTGGAGATACAATACAAACCTGAAATTTTTTAAGTGGAAGTCATAGTTGGCCATGGTGTCGTTAAAATGCTTATTTTTTTTCTAATTTCATTGATATAACATTTGACATAGCTATCTCCTTTAGATTTTGATTTGCAGTGAAATAAGGAATTATTGTTTCTAATAATTAGGGAAATAATTAACTGGGCATTGAAAATATTTTCTTATAAAATAACAAAAGATCAAAAAAGGAATATGAAGAAAAATATTAAAATAAAACTCAGCAAAAACATAAGGGAGTAAACAAAAATAAATAACTTTATTGTAACTTAATTAAGTAAGTGTTCAAAATGTCCTCCATTAGCACGTATACACATTTCGCACCTCATCACAATTTTTGGTTGAACCTTATGTAAACTGTGGGGTCTGATACTTCTTATCGCCGCCATAATACTAATCTTTAAATCCTGGATGTTGTTAGGTTTATTCATGTATGCTTTATTATTTACGGCACCCTATAAGAGAAAGTCTAGAGGTGTAATATCTGGAGATCTTGCTGGGCAAAGAATTGCACCTGCAATTTCCAATCCAGTTAGGAAAACGCTCCGAAAGATAATTACAACAGCTCGGCAATTATGAGCAGGTGTACCATCGTGCTGGAGGTATTTTAAATTTTGCATCAAATTTAGTGGTATTTCATCTAACATGTTTTGCAACGCATTATGTAAAAAGTGTAAATATCGTTCACCATTTAAGTTGTTTTCATAAAAATATGGCCCCATTATTTGTAAATTTCGTTTCATCGGTAAATAAAATTGTACTAGAAAAGTGAGGATTATTATTGGTTTCTCTCAAGAATCATCTAGCAAATAATAATCTTCTTTCATTGTCTTGAGCATACAACGTCTGACCAATGCTGCATTTAAATGGCTTGTATTTATTTTGTTTAAGAATTAGCTGGGCTTTTTCTGTGGAAACTGCGCATTCGCTTGAAATCTCGCCTGCGGATGTTTTTGGTTTGTAATTTACATACGCTAAAACCCTTTCCTCGTCTTCCGATTTAAATTTCTTTTCTGTAGTACCTGGCCAGGTTTACTAAAGGCTCCGTATTTAATTAAATTAGTTTCCAGCTGAGAGAATAACCTCATTGAAAGGAGGCAGCCTTCCTTTCCATGTAGTTTTTCACTAGCTTCAATGGTATTTTGATTGCTAGCATAATAACAAAGAGGAATACCATTCCTTACTTGGTAGCAGTACATTTTCCGAATTTGTTGAATAAAACTACCAAAAGGATTCATCTAACTTACTCGGCCTTTAATTTTTGACAACTACATGTGTTTGTTTGCCGTATTTGTTAGTCAAAGCCTATTTATGAATTAATAGAAATAATAATTGTTTATTTTATTGCAAATCAAAATTTAAAAGGGATAGTTATACAAAATGTTATATCAATGAAAAATACAAGTTTCTATAAAATAAAGAGTGCCATGGATTTTTAAATCACATTATTAGATTCTACATAAAAAAACTATACTATGAACAGTTTTCACCTTTATTTTATCTTTAGGGGTCGTGAACATATTTGACGTTGAAGTTTTTGGAAGTTTTCAATTAAGAAAGTTACCCATATACGGAGAGAGAAAATGGGCAGCCTGTATACATGGCATAGGGTTTCCATTTAGAAAAGCTTTTAGGTTTTTCTTTATCTTTAGGTCTTTCTTTATCTTCTTTATTCGGTTATGCGGTTGACGATGGTGACCCACGTATCTCCGAAACACATGTCCCGAATTAATAAATTTATTGTGCGGGAGGAGCAATCTGATACAGTGCGTTTGTTGTGCTGCCCCGCAGTCTAAATATCAAATAGAAGATTCTATGATGCATTAACAAAGAGTTGGTTGACATCATATTTCCAAACATAAAGCATAAACAGCGAATAGTATCTTTGTGTTATGCAAATTTTAAGGATTGAAATAAATATTTGTTGCATTAAAGTGCAACTGAATGACATGCTGTTTACAAACATGCTGGACAAAGTCATATGGATGAGGTATGGTACCATATACAGGTCACTCAGCTCTCTCTCCCATTTCTCTCCAGTATCTTGATGAATAGATTGCTGATCGGCTAATCATAATAGCAATAATTTTAAATCATGTATAGGAAAATTATTTAAATAACGGTTTTTATCTAATTATTGGCAGTTGAAAATGAAAATAATTGAAATTAGTAATTGCTGTGTCATAGCAGTTTGATTAGTGTCCGATTAGTCATACAAACACAGCTATTTTCAAAAACACTGTCACAGTTCCTAATTCAGGTTAAGCTAGCAGTTCTTGCACACGTGATACCTTAACATTAAAGCGGAATAGCTTTATAAAACTTATAATAATGGTTTGGCTCAACGACATTTTTTATGGCTTCTAGTCTCTTAACCATGATCTAATTTCGAATGAAAGTGGTTAAAATTAATATTAAATACTAAACACGATCTTCACTGTAAACCAATGCGTTCTACTAAGATATCGACCATTTTATACGCTTCTTCATTGTCGGCAGCTGGGTGCTATCTTTATTTAGAGTCATATTCCTCCTTAGCATCACGGAGGAGTTGTAAACATCCTTGACCTCAATATTAAAAACTAATCTAATACAATGTGAAAACAGCAGATACAGTGTTTGTGTTAAGTAGATTTTATAGGTTGATAATGAACGATGAAAATAAATATTTGTTCAGTAAATCTTGTTATAATCCTGATCAAAATTTGTTTCTGGTAACCTATGAAGTTCCAAAATAAATTCCAAAATACACCAAAGTAATCATTTTACTTCCTGGGTTGCATTATTTATGGTAAACAATTTAGCTTTATGTGTATAGGGCATCAAATTCTTGAGTTAGGGTTTATTTAATATTTACAATTTCCGGTTGATGATGAGTATTTGTTTTGTGTGTCAGTATTACTGTAAACACCCCAAATTCAACAATCTAATAATTCAGGCTACTTTAGTAATAGAAAAATATTTTCTGTAAGATATATCAATTTCCTGACAATGAAATATGCACAATCTGAATCTATTCTTACTTTGAGGACGAAAGTGTTACTAAGAATAGCAATCCATGCTTAAACATTTTCGGTTCTTAAATAATAGAAGTGGCACTATACTATGGAGGAAAGTAACTATAAAAGTGAAATCAACCCTTAAACAGTGGTAGAATTTGAGCAATTGTTTAGATAAGAACCATCAAAAGTGTCAAAACACGGGTATTTATTGCTGGAATCACCATACTAGCAAAAGCATGTAGGGATGCAACTATTGAAGATAGACTGGAGCATCTGCCTGTGAGGCGTTGTCAGTATCCTTTCGAATGGCTGATTGCCGAATGGCAGCTAGAACGCTGACGAGGTTCGGCATAATCCACAGCGACCTCTGGATCCCTTATATAGGGTTTCCAATGTTGTTTAATGTGGCCTATTAAAATATTTTGGGGATGGAAATGTACAAAAAATTCGAAAATAAGTACGCTGCCATAGGCCATAGTGATCTTTCAGTGTAAGTTATTTTCACTTTTGCACCACTTTTGACCGGTTGACCGGAAGTCGCCATTAACTTACTTATTTTAAAGTGAACCGATTTTGAGATATCTTCACACTTATGTAAAAAATCGTTTTCCTGCCTTTCATTTAAAGAAAATGTGTTTAGGAGTCTCTTAAATTTCAAGATTCAAGTTGCTTATCATTTGACGGTATAACCCTTAGGCTTTGAAATCATAGCCTAAATATCTCTGAAAATTTGACAATCTTGCCGCGATATAGTGTCGGATTTCATTATGTTTAACAGTTCAAAACTCAACATAATCAAATTCTGCAGCGAATAGTATTAGGTTTCCCTATACCTATTTCTTTTCGTTTTCCTATTATTAATAATTGTGTATTTTAATACCATATCTTGCAATTCAATTAACCCAATTTTCCACAAGAAGTTTCAATCAAACAAAGCATTTATCTACTTAATCCAAAAAATATCTCAAATAGAAAAGCTTTAGCTTAGGCGCTCTCAAACGCTCTTGCTAATGATTTAAAATTTTGACTATCGCGTTTTGATTTCTAAGACCAAAGTCTTTATGACCCTCTAAATGGGTGTATTCCCTAATTAGGCATATTACTTATCCAATAGATTTGACTTTTCGTTGATCAGGGTATCAGCTTCTTCAGAAGTTGTCTAAAGACTGACCTACGCTCAACTGTTACTTACATACTTATGAAAATGCTTATACAAATCGGCTTTTGTTTACGAATCAGCCAATGCAATAGTCGAATCCATAATGAATAATTTTTCTTTTAATCTGGGCAAGGCTTACAGAAAACTCACATGGATTTAGATCAGTGTTTCACAAAAGGAACTCAACATACATTCGTATTTCATTAAATATTTTTCATCGTGTGTTTTAATTGAATTGCAACATTGCATCAACAAAGATATTTATTAGGTGTATTAATCAACTGGTTAGCTACTGCATGTCACTAATATCTGAAATTTCTTATATTTCGACATACGTTCTTCTTCCCGTTGTGCTAAAGTTGTTTTCAAATATATGAATCATATTAGTTAGAATTGCACAAAATGTTAACTTCAACCTTTGAGATTGAAGAATTCAGATTTGCGGACAAACACTTTCCACGATAAAGTTACTTAATTGGAATTCCCAACTTTTTAGGGCTTTGACATTTAATTAAATTATCCAGGGATTTTCATTTACATTTTGCATAAAATCTCTCCGAAATTAAAACCAACCCTTTTACTGCGCAGGTTTTGTGAAAGGAACCCATTCAAAATAATGTCAGTATGAAAACATATTTACATATATGAAAATCCCTATTAGAATAACATCTCATTCCCAAGGTGAAATTCGTCTTAATACAAAGAATCACCAAACCACCAGAAGAAAACTCCCGACGAACGTTTCTAAACTTCACTTCGCTCGCCCTGCCGAAAAGATATTCATCTCGTACTGACGAATATTCCGTACCCAGAACGCTCGTCTCACTTGTTCGGCCTTCTTCTTATTCTTCACGTCCCTCCGCCCGGAGAAACTTTTCGCGGAATCGTAGGAGGCGCTGATCGTCAATTATCGCCGGATATGGCAAAGGTCGGAAAAATTTCGCCTTGGAAAAAAGCGCCCGAGAGATGAGAAAATGTCAGCCAGCGAGACGGTAGAAAATGGAGGATTGCTTTTCTCTTTTTCCTTTTAGAAAGTTCTTCATGCTTTCCTCCTCGCTTTTTTGCCGCTTTTCCCTTGCGGAGTCGCCGTTGCTGGAAGGATCACGTGCCTACCTTAGAGCGAAAGGAGGGATGGATTGAAATTGTGATTTTAGCGATGGTAGGGCTGGGGAGAAGGTAAAGTTATTTTGGGTTTAATCGAAGGAAAAAAGGTTTGAATTTTTAATTTTTACTCTTTTGGATTTGGAAACACCCCTAATTGTTATAAGATAAATAATCTCTATTATCAATGGTTTTGATTTTGTTATAGACACTGATTATGATTTCTTGTCGTTCTCAAACTTCTAAATATGTTTATAGCTTCCATAGATAGATGTAACAATATAATACTACATACATAAATATGTAAGTTTTAGAATAATTATTTTAATTAAACTATTAAACCAAAAATAAAATTAATACACATTAATTGATTGATACACATTTAATAATAATAATATACACTATGTTTCGAAAGTATTCTGAAATATTATTGCGGATGACTTGTCATTTAAATTTATGACGAAAACTTCCTATAAATATGCATGATAAGTTCTTTCGTTATTGAGATACATGCTGTTCATTTCATTTACGTTATTTTATTAAAAGTAGTGACATTGACAAATTATTTGGTATTATTGAAAGCAAGACAGATGTTGACAGTGTGGACTTTCAACCAAAAAAAGATTCCGATCGGCGCCTAATAGATTGCCGAACCCACTCGCAAATGCAAGGTGTATAACATTACAACCTTCTACACACGATTTGGAAGATCTTCCAAAATTTCAGTTGGGGTTGTGTAAACGAGTGATTTTAAGTATTCTCACATACATCAATCCAGAGGATTGTGATCAGGCGAGTTTGGGAGCCATGAATGTAGAGATCTCTGTCCTATCCAGTGTTTAACCGTTGAAACACTGGGGAAGGAAAACTGGTCCTATGAAACAATCGTGGATAATGCCAATCCAAATATTGACAATAAAAGTTTGGATTGACAATAAAAGCATGATCTAATTTCTCAAAAGAACTTCTCTAGGAGTGTGCCTTGCCGTTTAATATACTCTACACGAAATTTTATCAAAGGCTTGTATGGATCTTATATTATTATTTTAAATTTGTTGCCACAAATATGTTTAAAAAAGGGTTTTTTTTTTGGTGTACTTTTAAGTATTTTAAAAAGTGAAATAGATTTCAATTTCAAGCCGTGCCATCACACGACTGAAATAATAAAGAAAATTTTATATGTATTTTTAATATTTGGTATTTTCCTTTAAACGGAATTAACAGAACTCTTCAGGGAAACGACTTGCATCCCTGGCGCCGTAGGGACCCAATATATATGCAGGCGCAACAAATTAAAAAAAAAAAAAAAACGGCGGAAATAACTTGTAACATAACTTCTGTGTTTTTTCCTTCGTAACCGTCTTATGTAAAATATTATCATTTGCAACGTATACTATATTTTTAAATGCCCGCGTATGCATGCAAACCATATTTTAAAACGATGCTGTTCTTCTAACCTACACGTGAAGCCACGTATTCTGTATTGCATTTCTCAAAAATCATTATTTCTTTATTGGCATAATCCTTTCGGATACGTTAATCCAAACTGTTAATGCGTTTTCTTTGCGCAACTTATGTGCTCACTTTCTGAACAGAATTATATTCGACATGAGAAAGAAAGCTTGTGCAGAAGAATGAATAGATTTACTTACGGCGGTACAAGTTTGAAATATATGACATTTGGCGGCCTAGTCTATTTAGTTGTATTCGCAGACCACCAGATGGATAGGCACACAAATTTTAACATTTAGTGCCCCATGTATCCTAGCTATATTATCTCTGTTAACTATGTATCAGAGTATTTGTTTAAAAACTGTTGACATAGCAAAATAAAAATGGTCGCAAAGTAAGAATCTGTATACATTAGAAGTTATCGATTTTACGATATTGACAAAGAAGAGAATTTAAAATTATTATTCCCAAATTTCTCCTTTTTAACTTAAATAATTTATCCATCACCTAAGCTAGTTTAACTATTTTTTTTTAATTCTTACTTTCATTATAATGCACGCTTATAGGCAATTTGGGAAACCATGGCATAGATGTGACACACTTAGACTGTGCAAGATGAAATTTTCATCTCTGCAGCAGTTGAAGATCGATATGTAATTATGGAACTCTAGGGTAGGCTAAGATGACCTGGATGCTAGTTATCTTTGCGCCTTCACAGGCCCGCCTGGGAGCGATGACGCAGGTGAATATAAAGCGTCGAAATTTGCATTCGCAAGAGACGAACTAGGCAAGTTTGCCGATGCCAGCAGACCATAGGTACTTCCCCCATCACACCGGGCGAGAACTTCATTCTTCTGTGGGAATTATGCAAAACGCGTTAGCACGGAAAACGAATAGCACTAAATAGTGCGCCGGAATTAAGTTAGCGTTCACTCCACGAGGCTAATTTCATTTCGGAAATCTCTCCGCTTCAATTAAGGGACAGTAACGTGTGCGCGAAGGTGCACGAGAATATTAAGTCCGTGTTAGTAAATATCCAGTGATGCTAGGAATTCTAGTTTCGCCGATGCTTTTTGACTTGACTCCGCCGCGATAGTTTGGAATCGTTCCAAAAGGGTAGATTAAATAAAAGGATTTCGCCGTTTGGAATTTTCTGGGAAGACAATTCTTTAATGAAACAGAAAATTGTTTTCTCTTTACTCTGTGTGCATTGAACGGGAAGAAGGTATTTATTAACTTTTATTAATGGATAAACTCCATTGTTTACGTTAAATGTATTAGTTAGATACATCAAAGCAACCTAAAAATACTTATTTGATTCGTATGGTTTATATCTATGTACATGCAAACATGTTAGGGTTCTACTAGTTTGTAGAACGATTGCCGGCGAGAGAACACAAAAGAGACAATTGGTTGCCTAGTTATACAGACAAATGTATATATTACAAGTACATTTAAAATAAAATATGTATATTCTATAATATAAACTCAATACAACTTATATTGTATGCATACATACAGAAATCGTTTGCTGTGTCAGGATCATCTGGATCCGGGTATAATGTGGCAAGACATGACACTAAGTCTTCCTCTAAAAATTATAAATATCTGTCGCCGTTTAAGTTCCTATCAAAGCAAAAGGCCCTCAAAATCTTGTTTTCAACAATACCGACCCAAACGATAACTGTTTGACGATATTGGGTATAACATTCCATTATCCAGCGTGGATTTACAGTATCCCAATACCGACAGCTTTTCTTAGTTATACCTCCATTGCGACAAAATGTTGCACATCCGAAAATACAATTCGTTTTGAAAACTGTGGAGCGTTATTGCGTAAATTTATGAGTATATCGCAAAATTCAAGTCGTCTGTCGTGGTTATATTCATTTAGTTCATGAACCAACCGGACTTTGTAAGGATCCCATTTATTTTCCTTTAAATACTTTAGGATTTTCCAAAGCAATGCTGCGGCTAGGCCTATGATGGTCTTCTTGAACAGGCAGTAATACATTTAGCTGTTTATCTTCTGATACCGTAAACCGAACTTTCGTATAATTATCCCTGACGTGACGATAACGATACATATTTTCTATTCCTATCTGCTGACAGTAGATTGACGTATTGGCTCTCTGTGAGGACACTTGGCATTAAACATTTCGCAAAGTTCCTTTTGGGTGCACATCCTGTCTCCATAACCAATCATCATCAATATCTCTATTCGCACTCTTTCATTAAAACGTAACATTAAAAAAACTTACCGTAATAAGTTTTGCTATGACAAAATCACTTAAGATATGAGTCAACTGTCACTGTCAACAGTTGGATCATATTGTTGACAGTTTCAAGGTTTTGTTTACACAATTTAAGTGTCTAAGTTTAATTAAATTCTTTAGGTTTTTCAAGCACACAACAAAATAATAGTGAATGGAAGAGTGCCCCAAAGCTTTGGAGGAAAAACTGAATTAGACATGGTGATTTATTATCGACAAAACCATTTAATTTAGTTCTAGAAGCACTTTTTAGAGATATGTATCGAACTCCAAGCACAAGGATTAATTAATAACCAGCATTTAATACTAGTAAAAGAGAAAAACCCGTAAGAATTTATGGACTTAGAATCAATGTAGATAAAACATGTGCTGAGGATATGCCAAATCCTATAACAGGAGATCGCAGGCAAGAGATACTACAAAGTAATAATTAACAATTTGTAAATATTTTATTACAAAATAAAAACATAAGAAACATTTCTTTTTATATTTCTAAGTATAAAACAAATAAAATTAATATTGTATAGAAAAAGGTGATGAGTAAGTATATCAACAGCATTATTAAGTAATTCAAACTTACAATTAGTCTTAGTTTTGATAAAATTTCTTTTAGTAATTGCCCTTTTTCGCCTTCAATAACATTTCTTCTTTGTTCTATTTCTATTCTGTTTTGATGCCTTTTCTCTTTTAAAATACGCTCATTTTCTTTATTTTGGAGATAATTTACTTTTCCTTTAAAATATTCTTGTGTGTAGTATTTATTTCTTCTATTTCTCAGGGGTTTATCTTTGACATCTATTGCTCTAGAAGTTCTTGTATTTTCATCAGCACTGTCATTAACAGGTGTTAATGGATTTTCAATTACATCAGCAATTGTTGTAGAGGTTGACGCACCGAAATCAGGTCTGTATGTATTAATAGAATTCGAAGGCTTATACCTAAAATGTCATCTAAGAGACTAAAGTATTTATAGGAGGTACAACCACGTCCTGTTTTCCTAGAGTTGTTTTTTACGGATCTATATACCCTTGCTAAATTGATCCATTTTCGTTGACATTTCTCTGCAGACCTACTGATACCTAATGAAGCTAACTTTTTGGCAATAATAGTCCATACATGCTTCCTTCTTTGAGCATGTTGCATATCTTCTAGATGTTCACTATACGTATTAATCAATAATTTTGTTTCGCCTTCACTCCAAAAGTCACTCTTATTATTTTCTATTTGTTCATTTGCTCCTTCATTGGTATTTTGTCCAGTATCCTTTATGCTGTGAATTATGCCTCTTTTTGGTAACACATCATGGTTTTCAATTAATTCTGAAACTGTGGTTCTAAAGGGATTCATTTGTAAAAATGCATCATACTTCGCTGTGCTCGAGCTATTTCACTTGGTTAAGTTAACAATAAATTTGTAACCATCAGATAATACCAATTCCACTTTAGGCAGTTGCTTTTCCATCTTCGCCTGTATATCTTTTAAAAATAGTTTGTGGTGGAGGAAAATTGATCAAAGCGAAAGAACAGTTAGGTTCACAAAGAATATGTTCATGTTCACTATGTTCCCGAATCCGATGCACGAACGAAAGCAGCTAATGTAACAAAGAACAGCAAACGCTGAGAGATAGATAGCAGATTTAAGGCGGAATCAATTTTGAGAGGGTTATTCTCTTTGAATACTTGGGGGTAATAGTCACTTGCGATAACGAAGAAAAGCATGAAATAGACAAAAGGATGAGCAAAGGATGTATGAAAACGGGGTCCTTGAACAGAATGATAAAGTCAAGGGACAGGAAAATATTTGAGAGGAGTATGGGCAACTGAAAAGTATTGCAAAGGGAAAAGAGGCAGACCGAAGAAGAAATGGCTAGATGCGGTGATGGTGGGTATGAGAACTGTGGGCATAACTGATAGGAAGAGTGTGCCACAGAATATATAAAAGGGAAGACCAATTCGTATAAGCACGGAAAAATTGTAATACTTACAGTTGTAAATGTCAGAACTAAGTCAGGGGGCCTTAATGGTCTGTAGGACTATACCGGGTGTCTCGTTAAGGTCAGCCCCCAGCCATATCTTGGCAACCGTTCATCTTACAACCTTGCGACAAAAATCTTGATAGCAAAAGGTGACAAAGAGAATTTTAACAAAAATATTTTTAAATTTCCAAAATGACCGCCAGGGCGCGAAGCTCTTTATGTTAATTAAAAATTTGGTGAAATCTCGTTAAGTTCAAGATAAATCTAAGTTAAAATTATTATCAGTAAAATAGTAAAAAAAAATACCCTTACCACCTCGATGAGTGAAGAACTTCTGGATACGTATTTCGGCAACTAAGTTG
>JARFOC010067352.1:0-16772 GCA_031763485.1 Osmoderma eremita | reverse complement strand
AGTAAATCTTTCCGTATTTTCGACCTCAAATAAATACTTGTTTATGTAAATAGCAGTCGAACATCTGGTACCATTCTACACTGTTAACGTTGAAAATATTGGAGTTCTCGATTTTAGGTCGGAAACTTTTATGTGGCCACGAGTGTACATAGGGCAGGGATTTCGTTCATAATTTAGAATATTCGAATAAAAAATTCCTTGTTCTTCTTTGAAATCCTTTATTTTATTTTTTAAAGGCAACTATAAAGTAAATTTTCCTTATTGCCTTATTTAAAAAAACAAATCTTACCTTGTTTTTGAAATTTCTATTATAAATTAATTCACAAAAGTATACATATGGATGCCTTTGTGAAGATTTGTTATATTTTCAATGGAAAGCTTGTGCGCTATTTTGCCATAAGTTCAGTGATCGATGTGGTGTGCGATACGGTAGTTGTTGCTATTGATTTCTGTCCTTACAGTTTCAAAATGCCAAAAACTTCGGAAATCGCGGTAGACGTGCGTAAAATAGTGATTAATTTAAAATCAAAGGGTAAATCTTTCGCCAAAACTGCAGAAATCGTGAATTTATCGAAAGCTACGGGACAAACAATAATAAGAAATTTTAAAACCACCGGTAGCTACTAAGGTAAAACACGATCAGGACGGCCTAAGAAGATAAATGAACGAATGCGCAGGCATATTGTACGAAAAATTAACGAAGATCCAAAACAGACGGCTGTGAAACTCGCAAAAGATGTCGACAACGAATTTGGAATATCAGTTAATGCTGAAACTGTTCGTCGCTGTCTCAAACAAAATAATATTCATTGCAGAGTGGCAAGAATGAAACCATTTCTTAGAGATGTAAACATAATGAAACGCTTGACATACGCCCAAAAATATCAAAACATTCATATAACCGATCCGACATTTTGGGAACGTGTAGTATTTACAGACGAATGTAAATTTAACATTTTTGGAGGTGATGGGTGTACAAAAGTTTGGCGGAAATCCAATGCAGCTCTCGATCCAAAAAATGTGGTATCCACTGTGAAGCATGGCGGAGGTTCTGTCATGGTGTGGGGGTGTATGGCGGCAAATGGTGTCGGCATATTACGCGTTATCGACGGAATAATGGATAAGCATATGTATATGAAGATTTTACGGGATAGTTATCTTCCAAGCGTAGACAAACTGGGCCTGAAGGGTAAAGCAATCTTTTTACAAGATAATGATACCAAACATTTTTCAGCTCTGGTGCGAGAATGATTGCTCTATAATGTTAGGCAGAAGTTAGAACATCCTCCGCAGTCGCCTGATCCGAACGCTATAGAGCATTTATGGGATCACCTAAAAAAGCGTGTAAAAGTTCGGAAGATAACATCGGCCTTAAGACCGCCTTACTCGAGGAATGGGGGAAAATACCCCAAAACCACCCGAAAATTGGTATTTTCTATGCCATCTCGGCTCACTGCCGTGGTAGACCCCACAGGAGGTATTAAAATTTCTTTTTTGATTGAGTTTGAGTAAGTGTATGTATATTAATGTTAAAAGTCAGAAATTTTATTTTTTTGTCTGTTATAAGCGAAATATGCTGTTTATTAATTTTGTTGTTGTTTTATATTGCATATAAAATAAGTTTTCTAAAAGAAAATGTAGCTAATTCCTTATTTTATCAAAGAAATGCAAGAAATCGCTGCCGTATGTATACTTACATATGTATGTGAGCCTGTGTATGTATCTAACCAAACACGCCGTATACAATTATTTTATAAGATATGAAGTATTTCATTAGGCTTATTTCTTGAGGAAATATCCCAACATTCTTAATTTACCCAATTTATTTTGTCGCATTTACTTGATTGTGACATTCTTACTGTAATAGTTTTCAAGATTGCCTTACGAGCACGAATTTTTTTATTCCCTGATAAATAGGCGCGATAGAGCAGGTAAATTATAATATAGAAATCGTTCTGTTTTTATTTTTACCAAAACCTCACTCAATTTCAAAAACGTAAACTGGAATAATTTAAATGAAATTATAGTGAAATTCAGGTTATGTTTAGACTACCGTAGATTTCTTCATTTTTTTTTGGGACGATACAACGGGCAAACCTGCGCGCGTTGACAACTCGGTTTTATAAATTAAGGAGACGCCTTGAGAAATTTTTAAATTTGGAGTTTCGTTATGAAACAAATGAATGAATGCGCGTCGCGCTACGATTTTTCATTGTTGATCAAGACGTGGGAGGTAATTAATGGGAAGGGAAAATACAAAAGATGGCAGATGCATAAACAAATATTTTTAGATTTTAGAAGTTGTAGTTTACGTTCCAGGAAAATCGAACGATCAGGATTACGAAATATTTCTCTTCCTTCTTCGTGTTCTTTATATACGGAAAAAATACCTAATTAGATTTTAATTAATATTATTCTATTCCTCGGCGTTTCGTTTATTCATTATGAACGTCCGACAGATGAAAGAAAAATGGGGGAAAATACAAGAGAAGAGATTATGAGTTAGTACATGCTCTGTTCGAGTTTCGGTTCTGATTCTCCCTCTCCTCGGGTTTAATTGAATTCATTTATTCCTCGAAAACAAATTATGAATTTCGATCAGTTTCTTTTGTTCCTCTGTAAACACACTTCTCGGACCTCTTCTTCGGTCGGAATTTTTGATGAAGTTTCGTCCGCCCCGAACTTATGTTCGGAGTTTTCGACGAGAGAATAATTATGAGCGCTATTGATTCGGCGAGACGGCTTAATCACAACAGCGGCGCTTAAGTTGGGGCGCTCCCGATTCAGAACTCGGTGTATGCCGCCGCGCTAAATAACAACATAAAGTTTCGGTACATGCCTGTGCGTCGCGTATACGCGACACGGGAAAATGAACCGCGCTTTCGTTTGTTTAGCGCCCGCTTAAATCGAACTTTAGATGGAATTTTGTTGAACTAGAACGTTGTTTTAGTCGTTTCGGGAGATTTATTGTGTATTTGCAAGTGGAATCTTCTTTCTTTAATTGCGCACACAAAGAGCACGAAATATTAGTGTTTTTTTTGCGAACAAAATTTAATTAAACCATACCAAAATAATATTCAAAATATTTTCATTGTGGTCGATAGTTGTGCGTTTTAGTGCTTCTATTTTTCGTTGTTCGCGGGGATTTAATACACATGCGCAACGGTGGACATTGTTGTCAAATTTCGTTTAATACTTGTAGATCCATTTGGGGAATTAATTTGAATTAAAATAATTTTGGTCAACCAATTCAAAACTAATTTCACCAATTTCTTTCAGTAGAATCAACGACCAGTCGGCAAGAGAATTGTCTCAAAAAGAGCAGCCTTTGGCAAGTTTTTCACAGCGGTTTTCGTCGATTTTCTGACATAATGTAGTTAACAACTGAACAACTGAATATGCTGCCGTGCTATTTCAATCGTATTCCGAATAATCTATCTGATCTATCCCATTTTTTAAAAAAAAAGACCAAGGATCTTGTCAGCCGATTTTTGAACACGGAATTTTTGGGTGGTGTGGAATCAGAATGCTTCCACTCTTTTGATTACTCCCTGAATCATAGTGATAGTTCCATGTTTCGTCCGTAGTAACAAGCCGATCCAAGAGATTTAAGGAATCTTCTTCAAAATTCAAAATTCGACGTCGTAACTCGAATGCGCTTATAAATTCGCATTTCTCAATTCATATGGCCGAACACATTCCGATACTTATGATGAACATTCATAGGAAATGTACAACACTTCTGCTAAACGATTGACTGAGCTCGTTTATTTTCCAAAATCATGTCATGAACAGAATCATTGTTTTCGGGAGTGGATGGAGAAACTGGTCTTTCAGAGCGGTGTTCATCTAATCTCCCTCTTTTAAATTCCGCAACCCAGTTTTCAATGGCGCCATGTGAAGGACACTGATCACATAAGCTTTCTACCTCTTCAGATATATAACCCTTTCAAAAATAATTGACTGACCGAAACTAGATTCTTTTCAAAATCTAGCCTTTGCTCTGCCAAGGAGTTTTGAAAAAATCACAGCTTTAATACCGTTCAATAACCGTAGCAACAGTTTTCATTTTTTTCTAGGATAACTAGTTATCAGTACCGCGTTGATGACTTAGAGGTAGACGAGAACTTATGAATCTGCAGTGAGATATCGTAGATATGCGATTATTTGCTAAGCAACTCAAGGAAACGTGAAGAATATCTCCTATGTAGTATCATAGTGTAATTAGGTGTGTGAGTTTATTATCAATGATACGAGATAAGCTATCCACTAAATATTTTCAAAGAAGAATCCGTTTGTATAAACAGTTAGTAGTAGGTATGTCCGATATTAAAATTAATGTCATTAGAACACAGGACACCACAAATGATGTTAATTGCATTATTCCCATCCTCAACTCATACTAGATACATGAGGCCGCTAAATGTAATTTATTGCTAAAAACAAATGTGTACCCGCCACGAAACTTATCTCAACTATTTAATTTTACAACTTAGATGTAATTGCATCTGTTAATGCTATATCATTACGCCCTCCGTTAAAATCGATAGTTGCATGCACAACAGCATAAAACCCTATAGTTTATTCAATCATAGCCTTACTACACTGTTTATAATTAAATGATAACTGTTGTTTTCGTAAGATAATTTCACATATAGAAGTATACAAAAGGCTTTATTTTTGTTAATGTTTATGTGAATTTCCCGTAGCTAATACAGAAGAAAAACAATTTTGAGAGAATAAAAGAAGAGAAAAAAAGAATAATTGATATTATAGTCAGTTTTTCCTTCAAGTTTTCATGTATATTTATGGGTTTGTTTAAGGCATATATCAATAGTAGCGATTTGGTAATGGGTAATAGATATTTGTTCATTATTATTAATTGCGTTTGTAATTATAATGATAGATAAAAAAACACTACCTTACCTCTTCTAAGTTTATAGCAAACTATTACTTATATATAAAATTAATCTTTTTGAATGTTACATGAACCAATGAAGGTAATTCCTATAAATGACGCATGGCTTTTGAGTGAAACGCGTTAGAAATTTCACAAAGTTACTTTTTTTAGGGAATAACATAGGTAAATAATATAACGTAGACTTTATTTACAAAAAATATTTCTGCTCGACTTTCTCCTATATTTCATTGCTGGCTTGTCTCTCTTTTAAGCAGTAGTCCCTAAGTATGCTTTCGTTCTATTTCCCTTGTAACGTGATTCAATTTGACAGATATCTTGGGGAAATCTCTCGCCATGTTCATCGTTTACATCAACCATATTGTCTGCAAAAAATCCAGGTGTAAATGGAAGAATTGAATTTTCATTCATCCAATTGCTCCCGAATCTTTGTAATTTTGAATTCATCAACCAGCTGTTTATAGTTTTATTATGGAGGCATCAGCCGTCAGTAAAGGAGGCTGATGAACTACTAAATCTTAGTAAGAATCATCTGCGTCCAGTAATAGGTCCCTGATAGGACACTGAAAGGACAGAAAATTGAGGATGATATTGAGGACCCAAGCTGTAGACTGTGTGAAGAGGCAATAGAAACTGCATACCACATCTTATGTGAATGCAAGGCCTTAGAACTTAGAAGACAGGCAATCTTTGGGAAACCAAAAATGAACCCAGGAGACTACACAGATCAACCGGTCAAGGACCTGCTCGGGTTGATACACGGATAAAAATTTGGGAACGGGTTGTATAGTACATGGGTTAAAAATGAAGGAGATGAATACAAAAAGCCAATAGGCAGGAGTGTTTTAGGAAGCTTAAGCCAGACGGCTCCCAGTTTTAAAAGACTGCCAAGCAGGTATCTCTGTTTTGCTTAAGGCATTCGCGAATCTAGCACCTTTCATTACCTTCCTTATTTGAAGCCCCCCAAAATATTTGAGGGACTCCAAGAATAGGCGAAACTGCAACAATAGAGGGAATACCGTTTTTTTTATTGTTTCAGCTTCACCTATTCTGGGAAATTTTTTGTTTATGTAAAGAAAATCTTCACCATCTCTGTTCATCGGTTTTACGAAGTTTTTCATTAATCTCCATTTGGCGTGAAGAGGCGGTAGCAGAACTTTTTTGAATTAATGAGGGGCTTAAAAATGATATTCGCACACTTGAAATACAGTTCTGCTTCTTGGACATTGCTTCTTAACATGATAATTTTGATCCCTATTTTCTTACGCACACAGATAACAGGAAAACTTCGTGTACCCCAACTGCAAACCCCGTATTAGAGGCACCGCTTTTAAATCCGCACAAATTTGCCATTGAAATATAACCTATTTTAGCCAGTAGTAGCTTCATGCTTCTTTCATAAAATTCCTTCACGTTGACAGCGTTGGAAACGAACGTCCTTCGATGCTCATGAGAATCGAAGGATTTTCGTTTCCATTAGGAAAGAAAGCAGTTTTAAGACTCGTTTTCCAGGAGCTATAGAGTTTTCACTTTTCCGGAATGTAATTCTGGCTCATTGCCTCTAATAAGATGTTGAGATCGTTACAGAATATCAGGTCGTCTTGTTCTCGAAATAAATGCCTCTGTTCTTGCTGTCTACTACAGAATGTCCCGTTTTCTAATAAATTGCATCCTTTGCGTTTTGAATCTAAGATTTCTGCTTGATTTTTTGACAAATTCAGGTTTAAATCATTTGAATCTTATTGAGCCATTAATGAGCCATTTTATGCGGCTTCTCAGGCATATCAATGAAGTTAGGGCCTGTTTCCGTAAAACTACGAAAAATGGTGGGCAATGGATAAATTCATAGTTCATATTCGGATTGAGCAGGCAAAATTACGTAAGCGAGAACTGTTCCTGTAACAAAATATTTGTACACAAGCGTTACTGTATTCTCTTGCATTTTACGGTTTTAAGTTGTTGGTTTAAAAGCATCATTGAATTTTAACGTCTTTCTGCTTTTTTCTTTCACGACACAATTTTTGCTTGGTCAATTGTTTCAATAGTACTGAGTTTCAATGACTGGCTACTTCTATTGAGAATTTTGAATAAAAAGAATATGTCAGCACCTCTTGCAGCACCTACACTACCATAGTCCATAGTCCATATGTATATAAGGACAACAATAAAAAGTAAAGAAATACATAGAAATATTCATACTAATATCTTAAATATATATATTATACATTTCAATTGTTTTTTCATAGATTATAGCGCAGTTTACGCAAACAATTCCCTAATCTGGTACGCTTTAAAATTAATTTGCATTTTACGACCCCTGACGTGTTTTACATTTTACGATACCTGGAGGTATATGAATCCCTACAGTAATAAGATTTAGATAAATTTTAAGAAAAAAATTGTACTGTAAGACGAATCGGTTCCAAGAAATAAATTATAAGAATACGGGAAAACGTATACAAGTATTTTAAATAAAGGGTCAGTTTAAAATTTGTTAACGTTCGTGTAAGATCGTCCTTAAAAATGACGAAACGACAAGAGATATCTGTTGAAAAACGTTCAGCTATTATAACATTATTGTGGTGAAGGGTAACGAAATGAATGCAGGAAACAGGTACACTTCGCAATAGAAAACGGTCAGGGCTAAAAAGAGCAACGGCAGAGCTGAGGAGCAGTTTACAGTAGTAACTTCGAAACGAAATAGATTTCTCACGGCCCCAGAGATCACTCAGCAACTCAATATTTCAAGAAACACACCAATATCCCACGCAACAGTTTAGCGGAGATTTCTTGCAGCAGGGCTAAGTTAAAGAATAGCTGCGAAACAGCCATTGCTGAAACAGCAAAACATGTTGCATGGAGTGGGCCATGCAACACAAGAATTGGACGCTTGAGTAATGGCATAAAGTATTATGGATACATGAATCCAAATTCCAAAACTTTGGTTCAGAACGTCAATCATTTGCGAGACGGCGGACTGGAGAAGGAGCGAGTGAACAATGTCTGGTTCCTACAGTGAAACATGGTGGAAGTAGTGTGAGGAGGTTTGGAGTTGTTTTGCTGGTACAGATGCAGGAGATTAGATGCAAATAAATGGGATCCTACGTAAGGAGATTTATGTAAGAATCTTACAGGAAATGCTGTGCAAAGTGGAGATAGATTATGTGGCCAAAACTTCGTCTTCCAAGAAAATAACGACATCAAACATTTATATCGTTTATGTAGAACTTATTTGATGTCACTTGACGAAGAAGGTAAGTTGATACGGATGATTTCGCCACCCCAATCACCAGATATCTCGCTAACAGGACTACTGTGGAATGAATTGGACCGCAGTATTCGAAAAAAGGAGTTAACAGCGCACGAAATCTTTGGCAGAAGCTGTAGTTGGCATGGACTGAAATTACAGGCGATTATCTGCAGTCTCTGTTTAGAAGAATGCCAAGAATACTTATGTGCCACCATTATTAAATCTCGATCTGACGAAAAATCGCTTTATATTTTATTTGGTAATATTTTGTGTTTCCGTTTCGTTGTTAGACATTGTTTTCACAATGGCAAATATATACTAATAAATATTACTACAAACCGACTGTATGTTTCTGTTCAAATCAAAGAAAACATCAATTTTGTAGTCGTATATATATGAACGGTAGCGTATGTGTTAATATAATGCAGCATGCTAGAAATGAATGCAATAAAATCATATATTTGATATTTATATATTATAATTTTCAAAGCTATTTTGAAAAGAACCTTTACTAATGGGGAGAAATCGGTGATAGATAATTCGAACACTTGATCCAACAAGTGGTAAATTACATGTCCTTCATAGAAGAAAAAATAGTATTTCAGCAAATTTTCTTAATGTAAAAATTATGAAATTGTCGATTTCTTTCATGAACCAAAAGTTCAAAGGATGACATATTTCGATATGAAATTGTATTCATCTTTCCACTGCCATATTGCATTTGTGTGGATTCCCTTGATATGACAAAAAAGGATGTATACCCAAATCTCTTATTAACACCGAAAATAACAGTAGACGGTCTACTGAATCGAACTGAAAACATGTCTGCATGTGTGGCAAAAAGCGAGGTTATAGCTTAATCCGAGTACACGTCCGGCAAAAATTACATTCATTTGAGGTTTTTCGCTCGTCCAAGGCTGCGCAATTATTGCGCCCGATAAATTTTCCAGCATGAATGCTTCCGCAAATGCAAATATCAGATCCTATGGGACGTAATCTCTTTTATTGTTCCGATTTTAAATTCCGTGCCCAGTTTATATCTGTGGGGTTTTCTAGCTTAACTAACCATTGTTGTTGTCAGAATTAAATTATTGTAACTACTATTGTCCATTAACTAAAAAATATAAAATAAGTAAAACCGATTATTGTCGAAATGGAGGAAGAAAATTCCATTCGATACTATTAATTCAAATTCCCGGAAGAAATCTTTTATTGTTGTTTATTTATTTCTCCGTTTCTTTTTGGATTCTCCTTTTTTCTTTGATAGGGCAAACAACTTTTAGGAACAACCTCCTAGATATCCGGCAGTGTACGAGGTATTTATTGTCAAAATAGCGTAGGCGAAAGGTAGAATTAAGAGTTCATTGAAAATTAATCTTCAATTTCCCGGAGCGTGACTGAAAGCATGCCCGAGAAACAAGCAGCAAGCGGGCTTGTAATTACCGTATAGATATAAGGGGATCGAGATAGAGTTTTCGCGAGATACGACGGGATCAAGCTAGGCGAGGATGTTCATTTTAGATGGCATAGACGAGAACGAAACGATCAGATGGAGCGTGCTTATAAATTGTAAACAAAGCCTTGGTTCGGTTAAATGTAAGATTTGGTTCATCAAAAGGATACAAATTTTGGTACAAATATATAAATATAACACATGTAGGGTTGGTATTTTGCTCATGTTATTCTTAAAGAATTAAAATGAATGTGGTAAGAATACAGGCAGGCTGAGGGAAAACGAAATACTGCGAATATTTAAGAATCAAGGCTCTTTTTATAAAATCGCTCAGACACGTCAGCTTTTGATCGAAGGGGAATAACTGCTGGAGAACAAATGATTTTTATAGATTCAACTCTCTCTCCCAACAAAGTTTATAAATTGCACTCGGAGTTTGAGAAAACTAAAGTATACAATAGGAACTTCAAAGAAAAAAAGAAATATGGCGAATACTCAAAAATCAAGGCATTTTTTCTCTCTCTAACATCTCTGAAACTCGAAAATTTCTATTCGTGGAGGGATAACTTTTGGAGAACGAATGATCTTAACAATCGTCTGTCCCAAAATTTTAAAATCACACTAGGACTTGAATAATATCTTATTTGGAAGCCTGGGCAATTTGCAATAGAAGGGAGTATTATTTTTTGAAACGGATCGTACCATTTTCGCGAAATTGGCGTTGAAAGATACTTAAAGCTAACTAAAGATAATTTCACGAAAAACATAAAATCGTTTTCAAATACTCATACACCATTGTATTGCAAATTGTATAAACTTCTAAATGAAGTATCATTCAACCCCAATTATAAAGACACAAAAGGGGGAGGCTGAAGAATTTGAAAAAAATAAAGGCGTAAGGCAAGGTGACATACTGTCGACAACATTATTTAACCTGGCATTGGAATCTGTGTTAAGAAATATAGATAAAGGAACAGTAACAACAAAGGCAGGACAGATAATAGCGTATGCTGACGACATTGTAATTACATCAAAAAAGCGTGAGGTAACAAAAAAAAACTAGAGGAAATAGTGAAGGAGGGTGACAAAATGGGGTTGAAAATAAATTCAGAAAAGAACAAAAATAATGGGATTAAATAGGAAACACAAACATAGGACGGACACAGTTGAAATTGGAAAGTATATATTTGAAGTGGTAAATACGTTTAAATGCTTGGCAGTAACCGTAACAAATGATGGCGACAGGAATGCAGAGATAAAGGATAGAATAATGAATATGAACAAAACTTACTAGGCAAATAGAAGACTATTTAAAAGTAAAATATTGGGAAGAAAAATAAAAATGAGAATTTATAAAACAATAACGCAACCAACAATACTGTACTCGGCAGAAACAATGACAATGGCAGAGAAGCAAAAGGCAGATCTAAGAATACAAGAACTGCACATATTAAGAGCAATATTAGGATCGATGAAAATGAATATAGGCCAATAACAAATTATGAGGTAGCAATTGATAGGTGTGAACGTGGTCAGAAAAATAAAACAACAGAGAGCAAGATGATTGGATCATGTGTGGAGAGCTGGGAACGAAATTACAATTTAAATATCTTGGAATGACAACGTGGAGGAAGAAAAGGGCGTGGCCGACCCAGATCTACATGGCTGCAGGAGATGAAGACAGACCTTGGTAGAGCGGGCGTACGCAGATGTCAGGAGAAGACCAAAGACAGAAACAAATGCAGAGATATATGCGATAAGATATAAACAGAAGTGAATGGGGATTGATGTACCCCGCAATTTTTTCCAGATCTAGAAAGCTCAATCGCTAATCTAATTAAAAAAAAATGGGGTTGCGTCCATTGTGGCTAGGGGTTAAAGATATTAAGATCATTTGTTCCTCAAAAAAGCATTCATATTTAAATATCCACTGCATTTATTTTCTCCTAAAATTTGGGGTTAACACCCCTACAGCTAGAGGGTCGTAGCTATAAAGATTGTTTGTTCACTGACAGTAGTCTTCCTTCAATCAAAAGTTGACGTGTCAGCGATATTGTAAAAAGAGGTCTTGATTCACGGTGTTTCGTTTTCGCACGGACAGGTTGTATGTATATTGTATATTATATACTGGCAGATCATCATGGGTTCTGACAATGAGTAGATGCCATGGATTTATACACGCTTCTTAACTCTTGCTGGATTTAATTCAATATTTCTTTCTTTTTATTATTATAATTGTTAGTACACAATATGTTTTCTCTAACATTGGGCAAACAGTATTGGCATGCAGACAGTAATAATTACTACAAAAAAACCCTTGTGTGTAGGTGGGTCACACCTATGCTTTCCTAAATAGTTATAAGCTTCTAAAGGTTTTGAATATTACTTTAATTGATACAAATGTTTAAACGCTCAAGTCGCATATGAAATGTTGACAGTATTTGTAGTGTATACGGTTGAGTATATATACTCATACGGAATTAGCTGATATTTATTTTAAGCATGGAATAGTAAACGAAAACTCACGTGAAGCTAAACGACTCCACCAGGGCGACATTTCTTAATCGCCAATGTCTCGCATAGGATACATTTGCAGAAATTTATCGCAGGACAAGAGAAACTGGTGCGCTTTTCACCTAAGACGTTGTGAGTAAGGGACACTCCAGTAAAAGCCGTTGACTTGGAGAAACAAGTTCTAGATATTGTTGATGGATTGACAACGGTACTAATACAAGGAAAATACTAGCACAAGAAACATACCAGCAGTAGTTAATGTCTCACATAAAAATGTTTGGGAAATTCTTGATGAACAACAAATTAAACTATACCATGCGCAACGAGTACAAGCTTTAAATGTAAATGCTCATGAATGATCATCCTCGATTGCAATTTTGTCTCTAGTTTTTACAGCAGTGCACTGGTTCTAAATGTTATAGAATAGTGCTGTCTGCTGATGAAGAAGGCTCCAGCCCAGATTCTACAATTAATTTCCATTAGATTCATCAATGATCAGAGGACGATCCACGTGTTATTAAACTAACTAGACATCAACAACAGTTTTCCCTACATGTTTGGTCAGGAATAATAGGGGATTGGTCCGTTTTTCTGTCTTCAATTCTCGATGGTAAAATCTATTCGCTCTTTTTGGAAAACGAAGTTTTTTTTCTGGCAGAAGTACCATACTGGGTTCGCGGTTTATGCATCTCCTACACATCAGTTCAGCCGTTCGAGGAAATAAAACAAATGGCGCCACCTCCTCAATTCGCCTAGAGCTAACTACTCTGAAGAAACCCTGCAAGTTTCACCGAAATCGGTTTGGTGGTTTGGACCTGAATAGGAACATAATAGGGACCAAAAATCAGTTTTATTTATGATCCCTAGTCTGTTATCATATGAAAGGTACATGTTGTTAATGCAGTACATAGGAAAAGCAACGTTTGGACTGTTGCTTTTCGCTAGGTATTCAGTTTCTTAACGAACCTTTTGGACCAAATATTTTCTGAAATTACATAAGATAGAGTGACATTAAGAAGCAAAAAAAGATTTATAAACCATGAATTTTATATTTTCTAAAAACTGTATAGAAAATAATTGACCTGAAATATATTTTTGAACCGGATAATAATAGGAGAGATTTTTGTTATGGTACTCTTGTGATCTAAGCATCGTCATCAATTTGTTTAAAGTTGTGCTTACTACTATACTATTATATGATTTTGACAACTTTACAAAGGAGGTCAATAGTCTGTACAGACTTTGCTATATTTAAAAAAATACTTAATTCCTGTTCGAGTTTATATTATTCATCGAAAATTGCCATTTCTGCAAAAGTTTCAGCAAATTGAAACATGATGTGGTCGCTAAAGCAGCTCTAGCCAGGAATATTGGATTAATCATTTTTACAAAACACTTTGAATTACTATACTGCATATCTTAAGAATATAATCGAAAAAATTTAATGGTTTGGGCAATCATTAAAGACACCGTATCGGCGCATACCGCGCAATATATTGATTTATGACATGTGTTTCAGGAATATATGGATTGCCATCGTTAACTACATAAGTGAATGCAGGAGTAATCCGTGTGTTTATTAAGCTTTACAAAGCAAATATTTTTAAGGAATTTTATTAGAAGTTCATGCGTTTCCGATAATTTGCCCATTCCCCAAGTCCTGTTCATTTATTTGGCACAATGTTCAAAGTTCCTTTGCTTAACTGAAAGATATCCTTCGAGTTCAAATTCTTGTGAAATTCTAGGGGACAGAATAAGCTTTTCATATATTGAAAATGATGAAAGGCATGCGTGTGTGAAATTTGTCATGGCGAATATTTATCTATAACAAAAATAGTCCGGTAATATTCCAATACGTATATATAATTTTAAAATTGTTTAACAAGTTATCTGCTAGAGCGCCCTTCTCCTGAGAATCCTCTACACATTTTTGGTGTATTAAAGGTTCTGGCCTGCAATAATTAGTAGTGCAATAATTAGCGTAACATGATTTATTACGTAATAAAAATTATTTTCGACCAACACATTACGGATACCAACATTAGTTAACAAAACCATTTATACACGTTGCTAGCAGCGATTGTGGCTTCTCAATTAATACGAAATCAACTCCCATTGCGGCTAACCAATGCTGTAATTATTATGATTAAGTTATGTTGCACGAATTTCACTAACATCTATACATAACCGCAAATAGAGTGGAATACGAAACGTAGTAATTGGCAGCTTATGCCGAACTCGCATAGTTCGAAACTGGTTGCAGTGTAGCGCATTGTATAGAGTAATTGGCCGATTGCGCGCCAATATAAGCCAATAATAAAGGGACACACAGTATACGAATATAATAAATAAGCAGTGAATATAACGTGCGGAAACCAGTTATTTGAATCCAATCCTATTTTATAGCAACGATCGGAAAGGAGCTGGTTTGGTAGATTACGGAATTGGAATTTTTATGGATCACTACTGGAACTATTAAAGAGGTGTCCTATCTCTCTTAATTAGAACATCGCTTGTTTGTGCGCACACATATAAACTACGACTATAAACGTTTATTTTATTGGCTTCGTCTCGTTAGATGAAGTCAAAATATACTCGCTGGTTCCGTGAAGCTGTCAATTCGGTGTGGGGCGGTTTGAAATAAATCTAGTAGTCTAATAAAGAACCTTCATTCGTAATAGCCTCTGACATAACTTATTCACACGTCAGTTGTAAAAACATATACCAACGTTTTGTATTGTCCGAGCTTGGAGGAATCGTAAAACTTGAATCGACTGACACACGAATAATTATGTCATTCATTCTTACTGGAAATTGGATAGAGGAGCGTACATGTATATGTATTTTGAGGTGACACAGGTCAGTAAAATAAGTAAATGAAGCCCTTTTACTACTTGGTTTTATATAATAGGTATTTATATCATTAACTAGGATTACCTTAAAATTTATGGTAATTGGTATCGTCGTTCCTTGTTTGTTGTTTATGTTTTAACTGTAAAGACTTAAATGACGTCCCCTGAATTTCACGAAGTGGGAAACTGTAAAATATAAATTCAAAAAAATGCATCAATTTTTCATATACGAGTAATTTTGAAGTTTATTACATTTTAAATACTAGTTTTAACAGGAAGGAAATATTTAAACTGACGCACAGTGGCGTAGATGTGGAAAATGATATAATCTAAAATGCTGATTTAGCCAGGAAACATTAATATTGGTACTAACTTGGTTATTTTTGATTGATTTTGAGCAATTTGCTTTAAACTTTTGTGATTTCTTATTGTGAAGTTTCATTCTCGATCTCCTAGTCCTATGACTTGCTCTTTGCTGAGGTTATATACTATTTTTTCATTTCTTCCGGATTTTCTTGCATTTCTTTTGCATCTCAGGATGTTGTTTCTGCATACTTTCACCGCTGTATCGTTATTCATACGATCTATATGTTTATTCCATTCCTTCATCCTCTGGAGTCCATCCACGGTCGTCTCATGCATTCTTGTTTTTATTTTGTTTAATTTGAATTTATTTATGTCAATACTTTTCTCTATGCCACTTAATTTTTCCTTTATTCTCCTCACCACTTTAATTTTTGCAGTCTCCTTACATATGTAGTAGTCCTTATTTTTATTTCCCGTCTTAAATATTTATTGTACCATACGACATGTATTCATTTGGGTCTTTCTTTTTCAGTTACACAATGTTCGCAGTAGTTAAATTCCATTACCTGTTATATAATTTTATTGTCGACCTCCAATTTACATCTCAGCGGGTATGGAGGCGTGGGTATGCTTTTAAATATTCTGTTGATACTTTTCTTGATTCTAGGTTTTCGCATATTGTTCCAAAGTTCATTAGAATTCTTTGCAAGTCGCCTATCATACGATATCTATATGTCTTCTTATACTGAATGCTTTCTTGTTCTCTAGAGTTTATATTATTTTGTCCATTATTAAGTTAAACAGTGGGCAAATTTCCTTGCTTGGTTCCTTTGTTTATTTTTAAAATAGCATAATTGTGGAAATCCCTATTTCATGCAAGGTTATAATTAAGGCCTTTAACTAACAATGCAGTTGGAAGATAAACAGCCATGAGCACAGGCACGCACCGAAATAGTTCCCGATAATGAGTAGCGTGGTACGCTTAACAAAGTTCTGACCCCTTTCTTTTCAGGCTTAAATTTTTGCGCTTAAGGTGGTCTCTCTAACAATACAATACCGTATATTTTTAAAATCATACTTAGAAGGTAATCAAATCCATTCTCTACCTACATGCCAAGAAATTTCGTGTTTGAACTTCTTCTTTGATAGTTTTATTTTCAATTCTTAAAGGATTACTTACTTCTGCATGGGGTGAATTTGATAAATACATGTTTTTTTTCATCAGTCACATATAATATATCACATCTATAAATCGTTCTGAAACTATATTCACTATAATTTACACTATGTATAAATCTGTTTTGGATATTCTATCTATGTATGTGTCATTAGCATTCATAATAACATTTGTACACAAATAGAAAGGATTTCTTGAGTCAAAGAAATTTATTTTGTTACCAACATTTCTTTAACTCAATAAAAGGCGTTTTTAAAAGAAAGTGTTGTTTTTTTGAAGCAAGCATATAGTGTTTTTGGTTG
>JARFOC010067341.1:0-16772 GCA_031763485.1 Osmoderma eremita | reverse complement strand
GACTCGACTTTAAGATATATTTGGGGATGGTTCACGGATATAGGAACGGTAATGAGCGGCTTCATTGGATTTTATGTTATTCTGCGAGTTATAAAATACACCGTCGGAGTCTTCTTAAACGGACTAACCATATACCGAACTCCGGATTGTGGAATAGCCATACTCGCTAGCTTTTGGAACACCTTATCTATGCTATTCTTACATCAATATAAGAAACAACCTGAACCGGCCGATGCTGAGGCACCCAGGAAAAATAATCAACCCTTAGACGACACCAGCCGACCCCCAACTATAACTCAAAGCACTAGTACTATTTATCCCACGATATCTCACTGGTCAGAAAGATCAAATGCTCCTATTAGTATCCATCAACCTTAAATACCGTGGTCTTCCGTAACTGTTCCGCAGCGACAGACCGAGCTTGCATATATTATACCATTCACAAAAGAAATCCCTTAACTCTCCTCATTTATCTCAACACATATACCCTCTACTATAAATCGAATGAATAAACCGACAAGATCATCTCCAACCTGCCAGGACTCATCTTCGCTGTGGCATCATTGAATAACAATTAACAATCTGTGTAAAGTGCAGTGAAGCGCGCGCCAAGTATTTTGACAGAGCATTTTGAAAGAACATTTAGAGGACATTTAAATAAATACATATCGACCATTGTCATTCTAGTTTTGTTATATATATTTGTTTTCTCATTCTTAACTAATAAGTATTATAAGAATGATTATTAGAATTATTGTCTTTCGGACGATCATTAATTTCTTTTTCTTTCTCGTTCCTAAAATATAATATAAATATAATAACATTTTAGTGTAGGTATAGTTAAGTGATGTTAAGTAGTACTAATATATGTACAGGATTGTTTAAAAGTAATGGCTACTTGTAAGAAGTAACCATTCTTTTATAAAGGGGGATGCTATGTAATGAACCACCGGGTATAGTAAAATTATTTCTTTGTTAATTGTATGTAACGTAATGTAATGAACCACCCGGTATAATAAAATTATTTCTTTGTTAATTTTCCCATTGTGTCATCATTAGGTTTACTCTTCATACCCTGGTGTTAGTTTTCAATTCGTATAAATCATATCCCTGTAATATGAATATCCGGTGGGAACGGACGATCAAGTGCATGGATCGTCTTTACAACAAAAATGCTGATTTTGATCTGTGTAGGCACACCCGATTACCAGTACTCCTGCTTACTCAAGAACCCAAACTTCAACCCTAACGATAGAGGTTGAAGTTAGGCAACGGCACCCGTTATTAGCGGCGGGGCGGTTGTTACATTATGCTAGCTTTTTTTCCCTATTGTGTTTGTAATTGAACACAAGAGAATTTCACAAGAAATATATGCAAAATAGTATAAATATCTCATAATAATAGTTATGTTCAAAATAAAAGTAAGCATTTATGACCTTCATCCTATCAAACAATGAGGTCGTCACATCGACTAACGTTTCTATAAAAAAAACAGCACTGTTACCTGCAAATTCAGCATTTCTTCTATCGATGGCTATATTGTGTAGTACTGCTAGGGCTACTATCACAACTTTGGCATTTTCTAGACACAGGTAACCCATGTAGAAGACATCGAAATCTTTGTTTCCACACTCCGAAACACCGTTCTACAGTATTCCTAGTGGAAATGTGAGCTCGATTATATCTTTCTTCCCTCTCATTACGGGGCCTTAAAATGGGAGTAAACAGATAGGGGGTAGTTCATAACCAGGGTCCCACGTAGCCGTCCTCGAAGTTGGCCCCGTTCCAATCGGTCCTTAAGTACTGACTCCCTAAAAATACGGGAGTCATGGGTACTTCCTCTCCACCTAGCTACCACATCTCTTATTTTCAAATCCGCATCACATACTACCTACAGCGGGTAACACAAATATTGTAAAGGAAGGAATTCAAAACAAATAGAAATACACTTTACATAGTTCAATTAAAATACCGTCTTCAAAGAAGCAATAAAATAGCTGGCGAAAACATAATTTCAGGTAAACATAAATCTAACGAGGCACACTACCGTACTGCCAAGGTGACCAAGTTTTCGTTAGAGGCGAGAGCACAAAATTCGGTAAATCTAAAAGACTTTCCGCCGACTGGAAAGCCCCTTATAAATCGCATCATTAAATTCGCCAGGCAAAACAGTGAAAATCAAGAAACGCGATGTTAATAGACTGAAGCTAGCTCATGTTGTTTCAGATATGGATCCTCAACTTCCTCATAGCTTATCGAATTTCCCCTGTCGAGTGGAATTTTCTACGAGCACCTCGGATACGCGAAAATCAACACCGATACCTGGCGACTCCTGTCTATCATCTATTTCTCATTCTACGAATCTAAACTAACGTTTGTTCAATAAATAATTTAGTATACTGGAGTGGTATTTCGAAAGATATCGTAAACTTCGTAAATAAATGTTCGATATGCATAAAATACATAAATTCAAAAATAAAAAAACCAATGATATCTCAACAGGTTATAAAACAACCCTGGTACAAATGTGGTATTGATATATATGAACTACATGTTGAATCTTCTTTGTTGGTAGTAGATTATTGTTCCAAATTTTCAGAAGTATTAAATTTAAATAAAGACTTAACTGCTAAAAATGTAATAACAAAATTAGAAACTGTATTTGCTAGGCATGGTATACCTCTCTAACAATTTACTAGCTCAGTACTAGTGTAAGAATTTGCGGATTCATGGAACTTTACACATTTAACTTCATCGCCACGCCATCAACAAACGAATGGTTATAAAGAAAACAATTGAAGGTAACCAAGATGTTGATTTAGCTCTACTATCACATAGAAATACTCCAATTTATAACTTATATACACCGTCACAAATATTAATTTAAGATATAATAACAACATTATGATTCAAAAACTAAAGAACAAAATTCGATGAAGGTTCGCTAATTAGGTATCAAGAAAAACCAAAAAGTATTTGGAAACTAGGTAGAATAGTTAATAAAGTAGGTCCTAGAACATACACAATTGTAAAAGAAGATGGTTAGCATTTAATTACAAATAAAATTTATATTAGGTCAACTAAAGAAGCTCATACAAGCTTTCCAACTTCTTCTCAATATGTTTATGAACCTGAAGATGTAAACCATTGATTAAACCTCAAATAACTATAAGACATGGACAAACTGTAAAATCACCAGAACGTTTCAAATATTAAATGTATTTGAATTGTAGAATCTTATTAGTAGAATTAAAATATGTAGAATTATTATTAGCATATATATTTTTATTATTTCGTGTTTATGTTTAAAGCATAAATTAAACGGTGCTAATGCAACCGTTTTTCGTTGGAAGATAAAATACATCAGTGATAAATTTCGATATTTTGTAGGCGATCCGCGTCATTATGGGAAAAATCCGTCGTAATAACAGATTCATTCTTGGATGTAGTAAGTACTAAAGATTTTGTCAAATCCTAATGGACATTGTACAGAGAAAGCAAAAATGATTGTAATGTCTGAAGTTGCAGCAAATTAATTTAAAAAAAAACAAACAAATATACATATATACCAGGTAATACAATGGAAGACAATGTTGCTGCAAATTTCAGACATGACAGTCATTCTTGCTCTCTTGGTATAAACACGGTCGAGAAGTGTAAAGTGGTTTGGATTACACAATTGTAACAGAAGATGGTAAGCATTTAATTAGAAATAAAATGTATGTTACATCAACTAGAGAAGCTCATACAAGCTTTCCAACTTCTTCTCAATATGTTTATGAACCTGAAGATGTAAACCATAATATTGAACTATTGATTAAACCTCAAATAACTATAAGACATGGACAAACTGTAAAATCACCAGAACATTTCAAATATTAAATATATTTGAATTGTAGAATCTTAGTATTAGTAGAATTAGAATATGTAGAATTATTACTAGCATATATATTTTTATTATTTCGTATTTACCTTTAAAGCGTAAATTAAACTGTGCCAATGAAACCGTTTTTCGTTGGAAGCTAAAATACATCACTGATAAATTTCGATATTTTGTAGGCGATCCGCGTCCTTATGGCACGATTCAGTGGTAATCCCGGATTCGTTCGTGGATGTAGTAAGTACTAAAGATTTTGTGAAATCCTAATGGACATTATACCGAGAAAGCAAAAATGATTGTCATGTCAGTTGCAGTAAATTAATAAGAAAAAGACAAACAAATACATATATAGCAGATAAGACAATGGAAGACAATTTTGCTGCAAACTCAGACAGGACAATCATTTTTGCTCTCTCGGTATATCAACATGAAACGAATGAAGAAAGGGGGAATCAAGTAAATACAAATATTGGTAAAACAAGGTAAATAAGAAATAATCATAATTTGTCCTTAACTATAAGAGAATATAATTTGTTAACACTGATGATAATACAAAGTATTAAAAACAACTTAAACAAACAATTTAATTGATACACCAAAGTAAATCTTTGAGGACATGATAGTTAAACCCATTTCAGCTTTAATAGGCACAATAGTTTTCGAGATCTTTTGTTTTCGAAATGCTTATTCTGCTGCTATTAATATTTAGAATTAAAGAAATAATAAAATGCCTTTTCAATACCTAAGTTGCACTCTAAGAACAAAGCGGTAATTTTGCTGTCGACACAACATTATACTTGCGGTGTGGACATGCAAACTGTAAAGCAGAAGCCGTTTGCTATTTTGGATTACAACGCCAACAAATCGGGCGTTGATACAATGGACCAGATGCTTGGCACATATACATGCAAGCGCTCAACAAAACGCTGGCCACTGACCTTGTTTTATAATATGGTGGACATTGCTGCATTAGCTGCATTTATTTTATACAACGAAATGAAGCCAATAAAAAGAAGTGACAGACGACGGTTATTCCTACTGATGCTGGCAAAACAATTGGCACAACCGCATATCCAAGGATACGGAATGCAATGGAAGCATTTGATGTAAAGGTAAGAAAAAACAATTCTAATGTTCAAAAGCAGAATAATTACATATTTTTGTTTTTTTTAGATATTATCAAGACCGGCAGAAGGAGCGCACCGTCGTTTGCGTCTAGAACGAACAGATCGTCATGTCGCCTATGCCGTTCTGAGTGCGGACGGCAGCGGAAAACAAGGGCCTATTGCCATTCCTGTAACAATGCAGTTTGTGCAGAGCAATCAACACTTATGCATCGATGCAACACCTGCACACAAAATATGTTGGACGAGGGACAATCTACACAACAATAGTTTTTTAGGCTTTTTTCATATAAAACTCATAAAAAATTAATAATGTTATTAAATAAAAAAAAAATTCTAAATTTAATTATACATGTATAATTAGTAAATAATAATAAAGAAAACAAAAAAAAAATGGCGTTTTCATATAAAATTCCATACAAATAGAAATAGGTCCCTGTGGACCTTGTATTCGTATAAGGGCAACGGATGCCTCACTCATCGGAGAGTTAAAAAATAACAAAAAAAGGTATAAATATAAATCCCTTTCATTTATAGGTAATTGAATTAAATTCGTCACAGTATCAACCTCAAGAAGTGGATATCGATAGCGATTCCATTTTTCCAAATATTTCTGTAAGAAACTGCCATATAGATATTACTGACCCTCAAGTTGTCATCGAAAACACAAAGGCAACTGCAGAAAAAGCTGGTACCCGTACTTCACATGAAGATGTTGTAGAATCTTCGATTAATAACCCTCTTAATAAAGGTAGAAAGAGAAAGAATAAGGAAAACCATGAAATTTCAACAAAAAAGTTAGAAATCCTAAATATAATACTTAAAACAGAAAAAGATAATTTGAAAAGCAAAATAATAGAAAATGAAATAAGAACAATTCAGAAAAGAACAGCTTAATTAGAGGAACAAATGAAAAGGGCGCTGTCGTATTCGCTGGCACGATCTAAAATCTGCGTCCCGAAGCCGTATTCGTAATGGTTGTATCACAAACTTGCGTCATATTGAACCAGCGGCATTCCTGGATGATGCGAAAAGCATGTTTGTATGGTCTTCTGTGCCAAGGTTGTAAAGCCAGAGGTGGACGACTCTAAATATATAAATACTAGCGGCCTTATTCATAAAGATTTACTAAAACAGGTTGTAAGTGTATATTAGTTACAACACTTTTTAAGCTTAAACAGTGTTGTAAGTGTAAGGTAATTCATAAACGATTTGTAAGTGTCGTGCAACTAAAATAGGATTTGTAAACAGTTTATTTGACATGGGATTTAGTACATTTGTATTGCATTCCTGTGCCGAAAAGGTGATTCGGGTGATTCCGAGTAGTTTCATTAGTTGTATCCTGTTGTTTCTCATCATTCTTTGTGTTCTTCGTGCAATTACCTTGGCACACATCACATCGATTTGATTCGTCTTTCGCACGTGTAAACCTTGTTCTTTGAACTTGTAGAAATTATGGAAGCTAGAGAAGCTACTATCTTATTAAAGAGAAAGCGTGGCGAGAATTGGTTGGAAAAAGACAAGATTTATATTGATATTGAAATATATTATACACCTGCAGCAATGTTTTTGTCTCGAATTTCAGGTACTTCTTCATGGCTTAATTAGGACTAGAGTGCATGCCATTGAAAATCAAAACACCGACACCAACACCAATAAAAAAAAAAAGAAAGCTGCATGGGTTGATGTTTTAGAAAGGTAATTTTGATATATTTGTTTACATCATGTATAAAGTAATGTTTTGCTAATGCTGATTCAATATTGGATATTTCTGTTGTTTCCAGCTTTAATGGTATGTGTAGAGGCAGCCAACGAACGGTGTCCTAACTGAAAACACAATGGAGCATCTTTAAAATGGCCTGTAAAAAGGAGGATGCAGGCATGCGAAAGGCACTGATTAGGACCGGTGGAGGGCCGCCGGATGCTCCTGCTCCAGCAATTTCGGGAGACGACATTCGTTCCTGGCTGCCCAACGAATACATCGTAGACACTAATGAATTTGATTCGGATGGATTTAACAGCCAGTTGTGTAATGTCAATTGGGCGATCATTCAAAATTTCAATAAAACATTTTAGGCAATACAAGAGGACAGTACAAGTAACCCGGTGACAGTGGAAATAGAAGAGGTGTGTATAAGTTATTTCAATAATTAATAATGTGAAATCAGGTTTATTTCTTATTAAAGTAAATGAATTTTTTACTATTACATAATAAACAGTTTCTATTCTAATATGCAGGTGACATCGGACACTCCAATCTTAATAGAGCCGCCTCCAACTTCTCAGGAGAAAACACATCAGGTATGTATAACAGGAAAATTTTTGTAAAAGCATGCCATTTAATCAATAACTGTTAATTTATGCAACATCATTACTTAAAAACACATTTGTATTCAGTTTGCTTTTCATTTAATCAGGTATTGTTATTATTCCTGAACTAACTAAATCTTGTTGTTATTAAATATTAAACTATTTATTTACAAATTTCCAGGACATCAAGGCAACTCCTGTGTTTGTTGTTGAACCTGGTCCAAGTTCTCAGGAGAACACAGAACAGGTATGTACAACAAAAAAAAACATATTTTCATTAAATAAGTACCATTTATTTGTTGAGACATCGTGATTAAAAAAAGCATCCTTATTCTACTGTTATCTTTTTTAGATAAAGAACTTCGGAGATCTGGAGGACAGTAAAGTTTTACAAAATACACCAGCCTCTACACGTATGGATAAAGAGAGAAAGGTAATACCCAACAATTCAAACGTTATTGTATAATTACTAATTAAGCTTACCTTTTAATTTTTTATTTTTGTAGAAATGTTATATTGTTATATCATTTAATTATTATATTGTTATATTCTTTGTTTCAAATATGTATTTCATTTTATCTTAAATTAACTTATCAATGTATACTCTTAATCATTATCTCTCTATAAACTGATAACAGAAACTCTTTGCACATGATGCAAGTGCATCTGATGCAATAATGGCATTGCACATGATGCAAGTGCATCTGATGCAATAATGGCAATTGCATCTTATGAAATAAAAACCAAAACCATCTTAAACGATTTGAAAAAAGCAGGAAACTTGGATATGGAATATGAAGTACTCAAACAGAAGTTGGAATACTACAAAAAGTTAACTAATGAAATATAACTCTTCATAATAGTACAGATTTTATTGTTAAAAATGGTGTAATTTTTTAATGAAATTATATTTAAATAAATTGTGATGAAAATTATATTAAAAATGTGTGTCAATAAAATTCCGTAAAATGTATATTGAACGTGCTCTTGCGGGTGCATTGCCTTCCACTTCTCTATTCCCACCCTCAAAAGGTCCAACTACTTCCTCAATTTCATCATCGTTAATACCGGGAACAAATTTATATATATATATTTCTTGTCATCAAGAACTGTCATTGTTATGCTAGCTTTTCTTTCCTATTGTGTTTGTAAATGAACACAAGAGAATTTCACAGGAAATATATGCAAAATAGTATAAATAACTTATAATAACAGTTATGTTCAAAATAAAAGTAAGCATATATGACCTTCATCCTATCAAGCAATGAGGTCGTGACATCGGCTAACGTTTCTATAAGAAAACAGCACTTTTACCTGCAAATTCAGCATCTCTTCTATCGATGGCTATATTGTATAGTACTGCTAGGGGTACTATCACAACTTTGGCATTTTCCAGAGACACAGGTAACCCATGTAGAAGACATCGAAATCTTTGTTTCCACACTCCCAAACACCTTTCTACAGTGTTCCTGGTGGAAATTTGAGCTCGATTATATCTTTCTTCCCTCTCATTACGGGGCCTTAAAATGGGAGTAAACAGGTAGGGGGAGAGTTCATAACCAGAGTCGCCAAGTAGTCGTCCTCGAAATTGGCCCCTTGCCAATCGGTCCTTACGTACTAACTCCCTAAAAATACGGGAATCATGGGTACTTCCTCTCCACCTAGCTACCACATCTCTTATTTTCAAATACGCATCACATACTACCTACAGCGGGTAACACAACTATTGTAAAGTAAGGAATTCAAAACAAATAGAAATACACTTACTTGTACATTTAACGAATAATATCCCTTTCGATTATTAAAATTATTAACACGCCGGTACACTAAACAACAAGTCAAAATCTGAACATAACCTTGCTTTGCCATGTGCTTTGTCATACACGAATTGTAACAATCCTTGTCGTCTAACATCGGCGGCTCGGGAGCGCTCCGAATGCTAACATTGGTTTACAAATGATTTAAATGTTACAACAGCTTTGTAACACTATTATACGTTTATGAATGATGTTTTTTCGGCACAAAGTTACAAATGCTTTATAAGGCCTTTGTAAGTTTTTATGAATAAGACCGTAGGAATGGAATCGTAAATCTAAATACAAACCTGTATGATTGAAGGAATTGGAGGAGTTTCAGGTAAATTTTGAAGAGCGTTATGTGTACTATGAGATATTAATAGATACTAGTTTTACAGAAACGAGATAGCGGCTGGGCGTTGTCGATTATAGTGGATTTAACCGTCAATATTAGTAAATACACACCGCAGCGTATCGGCTCATATCTTCCTCTACCGCCTACGATAATGATAAAACCAGCCTGTGTCAACGTCCACAACACGGACGATGCGTGCTTCGCTTGCGTCATCCTCTCCTGCTTGTATCCAGAGAAGTCACACCCGAGAAAGTAAAGTACTTGCCAAACCGCCTAACCAATCAAAAACATGATAGGCACGTCAATTTGCTGCTGCTGCAGGACGGCGGAAAGAGCCAGTACGTGTGGATTAAAGATTTAACTAGGCTGTTGTCTAAACAATTAGCTACACATCACGGCAAAAAGCACTGCTGCGAAAGATATCTGCACTATTTTCACACCAACGTGAAACTGAAGAGACATATGGAACAATGTGGCAAGTGCATTAAAGAATTGGATTGATTTGGCGTTTACTTGATGAAGATCCATATTATGTAAATAAAACACTTGAAACAGTGTTTCAAGTGTTTTATTTACAAGTGCATTAAACTCGTGACAAAAAAAAACAGCCGCACGTACCGCTTAGTGTAGGAGAATATTTTAAGTGTGCGTATAGTGAGGACCTGTATTACTATCGTAGTTATACAGTTGGTAGAAGAACTGAAATGTCTCGCGCTGGACATTGAAACGGTCTACTGGTGTTCCATACCGATGGAGAGATTAACCAAGGACCAATATCGGCAATATGCGACCGCCACAGTACGTCACATATGCGAGGAGCCACTTGGCCAGGAGCGGGTTAGGGATCATTGTCATTCGCAGGTGTATGTATGTCAAAAATTCAGATAGTTTGCGCGGATATTAATGTAAACATGTTTACAAAGGCGCAGCACATCCTCAATGCAATCTGGATTACCAAGTCGCAAAGACAATAACAGTCGTATTTCATAACCTCTCCTGCTACGTCGGACATTTGCTAGTTGAAGACTTGGCGTTGAATGGTGGTATCACAATACTCTCCAATAATACGGAGAAATAGATTTCCATGACGTGTGAGAACTAACTAAAATTCAAATTTATTGACTCCCTTAGATTTATGGCGTCCTCTTTGGAGAAATTGGTCTCATATCTAGAGGAGTAGGAGTACACTATTTTAGAGAGTAAATTTAACGTTGATACCACACTTCTAAAGAGGAAAGGTGCTTTTCCGTATAAATATCTAGATTCTTGGGAGAAGTTGAGCGAGAACTGTTTGCCGGCAGCGGAAGAATTCCACATACATCCGGTTCATACATAAGCCCAGAAGACTATAAACATGCTCACAACGTATGGAGTGAGTTTAAATATTCTAGTTTAGCGGAATATGCGGATCTGTGTTTGAAGAGAGACGTTTTGCTGCCGGCCGACGTGTTTGAGAATTTTCGCGACAGCTGTATGAAAAACTATGGACTGGATACGGCTCACTATTATACAGCGCCAAGTCTAGCGTGGGATATAATACTAAAGCATACCGCCGTAGAGTTGGCGACCCTTCAAGATGTAGATATGCTTTTGCTCTTGGAGAGAAGCATTCCGGGAGGCTTAACTCAGTCTTCGGCTAGGTATACAAGAGCAAACAATAAATATATGCCCGACTACAATCCTGATCAATCCAGCACATACCTGATGTACTATAATATCAATGCTATGTACTCATACTCACGGGCAATGTCACAGTATCTCCCGTATGGAGAGCTCAAATGGATCCCCGACGACAGTCCCGTAGGCTATATCTTGGAAGTAGACTTGGAATATCCACAACACATACATGACAGGCAGAGCGACCTCTCGATGGCCCCTGAGAAGGCAAAACCGCCATGCAACAGAGAGAAAAAGATGCTGGCCACTCTTTATAGTAACAAGAATTATGTCGTCCACTATCGCAATTTAAAGCAGTACCTGAGCGAAGGTCTGGTGGTTACAAAGACCCATCAAGCGCTGCAGTTCGCACAATCGAACTGGTTGAAATCATACATCGATCTGAACACAGCGTTGCGTCAAAATGCAAAGAATGAATTTGAGAAGAATTTGTTTAAATTGATGAACAACGCGATGTTCGGAAAGACTATGGTAAACGTACGGTTACGGCGCGACATTAAGTCAGTCCGCAAGTGGGATGGACGGTACGGGGCGGAGGCGTTGATTAGCAGGCCGAATTTTAAATCAGGCACTATTTTCATCAAAAACTTGGCCGCCTTCGAATTTTCGAAGTTGCAAATAGTGTTCGATTAGCCGATATATGTGGGGGTATGTGTCTTGGACATTTCAAAGACAGTATTACACGAATTCCACTAAAACTACATGCAACGCATATATGGATGACAGTGTAAGTTATGTTATACGGGTACGGACCCGTTAATTTACGCGATAGGGACGTTAAATGTGTACAAGGACATGAAAACTAACATCGCGCGCTTCGACACATCGGACTACGGTCAAGGTAATGTGTACGGTATGCAGCGTATGAATAAGAAGGACCAAGGTGCCGGCAAATTACTGTTGGAATTCGTAGGCCTTCCGGATACCGACACCAGGAAGGCAACTACAATGAATTTATTGACAGCGCAGTAAACATAGACATCCAATCAAATAAGTTTCCATTAAAATTGTTTTAGACATATATTCCAATTATAAATTTTGTTCCCAGATACCTATAATGAATTTATTAACAACGCTCTCAAAATCCAAGAAGAATCCATTATGAACGAAAGGCAGCTCATAGGACATGCAAATTATTTTCTTAATAAAACTGGATCAAAATGGCTAACCATCGGTCTCAGTCCAGCTGCCGGGCTTGCACCTATTATTCAAATAAAATCCTCCTATGCCTGCACTTTCTTTACCAAAAAAGAATGGGAAGAAATCTGTAAAACCGAAGTCCGAACCAGCAAATGGAATGCAACACATATCGGGGAATACAAGTGATCCGACTTGAGAGCAGAGGTCAGGAATTAGTTTTATCTAGAGAAACGTACAGCAATGTATTTAACCTTCAAGAGCTGATTACACAGAAACTTAGCCTGCTTGTTAATTCTGCCTTCATATCATTTTATAATGCCGCCTTGTACTAAAATGGGGGATGATTTGTACACAAATGTTAAAACATTATTATCAACTCACGTTAATTCATAAGAGACTGTATGTGTACGTATGTCTGAACTGGTTTCGATGAAAAAAAAATTGATATTGTGAATAAAATAAAATAAAAAAGAAATTACATCAACTACAACATATGTGTTTTATTTTAATTTATATCACTTACAATACATACAAAGCGAGGAAGAAAAAGTAATGCACGTAAGCATGATTATAATACATTATTTTTATCAATCCAGTTCTTATGCGTATTATCAAATCCGAGCCACTTAACATAATATTTGTTTCGCCCACAACAATCGAAAAGGAGAAAAGCACTGCTGCGAAAAATTGTGAATCTTCAATGCCACGAACACGAAGCAAGAGAGGAAGAAACTCCAAAGTAGATGCCTATACTTGAGGTGTAGACTCACCGCGGTAAGGAGAGGAAACTCGGAACTGCTATTGCTGTATAACAAATGTTTACAAGAAGCAGTTTTCCGTAAGGTCTAGACAATACAACGGCTCATTTTAATTAGCCAAAGGAAAGGTGATCCTGTAACGTGTCGTTACGTCGAAAACGTGACTTTTGCCTAGTGGAGAATTTTAGTTAAATTATTAAAGATAATTTCAATATTTTGTCACGTTTTCGATGTCCAGCACTGTATATATATTTTGATTCATTTCTAAATATATGTACCTGTATGTTTATATTTTTACCCCAAGGACGTATGCGTAAACATATGTTTGCTTTATCACACGTGCTGGCGCTGTGATGTGATTACCGCGCAAGACCGGTTCCCACCATCGGTATCCACGCGATGGGGGAACCGCCGAAAAGATTTATAAAGCGAGCGCACGCTCGATTCTAGGCAGAATTCCGCTCTCCCGACCTCAGGACGATCCGAGTAGCCGGCCATTTGCTTTGGCGCTCGCTCCGTCTTGGCTACCCTCTCAGGACGATCCGAGTAGCCGGCCATTTGCTTTGGCGCTCGCTCCGTCTTGGCCATCCCCTCAGGACGATCCGAGTAGCCGGCCATTTGCTTTGGCGCTCCGTCTTGGCCACCCCGTCTGCCAAATTAATATGAATTTATCCCCTAGCTTAACGTATCCGACGCCAGAGACCTAGTATATCTCAGCATACGTCCGTAAGTGATAAATATATATTCTATTAATTTTTGGCAACAGTGTATATGTAAAATATTTGATAATATCCATTAATACATGCTTTTATAATATTAATTTAAACTACGTTACGTTGAACATATTTTAATTTATTGTTGTTTTGGGACAGTTCTGTATATATAAAATTTCACAATATATTTTATAAACATTTTCGTCGAGATGTTACAAAATATAGACCCGTTAGAAGTTCTCGTATTTATTGTTATTTATTTTGACTAAAACAGATGAGTACGAATACATCAACAAAGGATAAAAACGCCGTGTGAACATATGAAAATTTCTTGCGTTATCCTTTCTATATGCGTGGTATTTTACAATAAACACATATTTAAAACAATCGCCGACAATATTATTTTATTAATGTTGTTTACTTACTCGATGGTTACGTTGCCGAACTGAACCCAGGCCTACCCTACTAAGGTCGACATTCATCTCTTTTTGCGCGACGTGAAATAACGTAACCCTTTCAAAAAAAACATCACGAGCACTCGCACAACGCACCTTCTTATCGACATCAATAGACTGCCGGCAAATTTTGGAAATCTTAATCTCGATCGCAAAGTAGGCAACCAAGGAACGCCGTGGTGGATTTGGTGGCAGAGTCTGACGTATCAAAGGCGGTGAAACAGCGAAGTAGAATTTAATTTAGATTTTCAGGGTTTTCGCCTACCGAAATTAATCTAGTTATCCCGGTCGATAAGAAGTCCAGAGAAAACGTCGTCGCAATCCCACCTCACCGTCGGCATACAGGCCTCTGTGTATGCTTGATACTGCGGAGAAACTACTAGAGAGGTTGCTGAAATCTAGACTTCTGACGAGCGTAGAACAGGCCAGAGGACTGTCTGCACGATAGCATGGTTTAGAAAAGGTCACTCGACAATTAGGGCCGCACTAGAGGTAGTAGAGGCGTACCGAGCTGAACAGTATAAAAGCGGGCATACTAGCGCTCTGGTAATGCTGGGTCATAAAAAGGAGATTGCTTTAATGACCGATAAGACACCCAGGTATATAATTAATGGCCGTTAGGCTAATAAGTATCGGCTGACGGACATTCGTTAGGGAAACAAAATAAAACAGCAGCCAGTTTAAGAATAAAAAAACACTTAATATATCAGAAAAAGGCAGAAGTAGGAGCAATAAGAAAGAAGACGCGGGGGCACGCACTATACAACGCTGACAGGGGCGATGGAGCGCCAATACCAGGGGGAGCTGGGCAATTAAATGTTTAAATATTTTTGATAGCGTCCGGGAAAATAAAGCAAGTGAAGAAATAAAGATGCCCTTAATTTTTATTTACTGGACGACAAGATCAATATAAGTTATTTGATCACTTTGTTATTGAATTAAAGAAATTAGATTCAGCATATGAATTTGACGAAAAGAAAAGAATCGTTAATTGAATTGTGTTAGTAATAAGAAATAAAAGTTTACAAGAAAGACTGTTGAGAAAACAAGATTTCAATTTAGAAAAAGCAAACAACGAATGCAGAGCAGCAGAGATAAACAAAGGTGCAAGTAGACATATTACACGCAGAGGAGGTACATGTGGAGAACACAATATAGAAATAACAATATAAACAATTCAGAAAAGTGACGAGTATAACAGGCAGTATACCAGCAGAAGTAAGAGAAGAAATTTAATTTTCATTGATACCGATGTAAAACCAAACATGCGGCGAGGGACTGTCCTACATATGGGCAGAAGTGAAGAAATGTGGAATTATTGAAAAAAGATGTTGAGTTTAAATGGGCACCTCAGCGTGAGAAAACATTTCAAAACGTTAAAGAAATATTGAGTACTGAACAAGTGTCAGCGACATATAATAATTCCAAACGATAAGTGGTACAAACAGATGCATCTAGTAAATGTTTAGCATGTTCTTTATTCCAGAAGAATAAGCCGTTGTATTATGCATCTCGAAGTTTAAGAAAAAGCGAACAATAATACAGTCAAATAAAAAAAGGAAATGTTGTAAATTCGTTTGCTGCGGGTAAATTTCATTATTATTCTTATAACAGAGGTATCAAGATCGTAAATGATCATAAGACACTTATAGGTATACTAGCAATAAGAATCTACAATAGTGTCGGGAAGATTGCAAAGAATGAAATTGAAACTTTTAAAATATAGATTTCTATTTGAATATTCGCCAGAGAAAAAAATACATGTTACATACACATTATCAAGAGCATATATTAAAGATAAAGTTAACAATGAGCCTGAATAAGATGAGTTAGAAAAACATTTAAGTATAACGGCCATTAAAAAACAACAGTATCAAGAAGCTACTATAAATAATACAGATCTGAGATCAATAGCAACATATGTAAGAACATTTTGACCAGATTACAAAAGAATTCCAAATTCTGTGAAATGTGACCGTAATAGACATAATTTGGGTGAATTAAAAAGCAGCGCTTTTTGGAAAAATAAATAATATATCAGTTGAAATACTGTAAAATGTATTCTACAATATGAGAAGACAGTTTTCTTTAATATTTAATGAACTGAACTGAACAATTATGTTTATTTTTATTACCATAGATAATGTAAATTAATGCATTGTAAATTGATAAATCTCAGCTATATAGCTAGTGAAATGTTAGTATTAACAAAAACTGTTATAAAAATTGCTTTGCAGATCGTAGTGCACGAAGATGCGGAACGCGGAGAAATTGCCCGTTATTTTATAATATTGCGAGGGAAATTACAAAAAAAATTACTCCGACGCATTTAATTTGGAAAATGAGGCATTTGCAAAAATGTTCCGTCTTATAAAATATTTAGTTCATTTATTAATAAATGAGCTATTTATACATTTAGCAAATTCAAACCATGTAAATGATATTTGTTCAGGGATGAAGGATATTTACTTGACTTGTTACACTTTCTATAGGACAAAAATAATTATTAAAATTAAAGAATTATTTTATAATTTAATATTATAGCCAACATCAGCAGTATGCAT
>JARFOC010067310.1:0-16782 GCA_031763485.1 Osmoderma eremita | reverse complement strand
CTTATTCTAATTTATTTTATACTTCTATGGTATCAGTTTAAGAAATAAACCTATTTTTTATGTTTGCAATACATAGCGCTGTAATTTCAAATAACATACTTCACGCAAATAATTTTGTCCAGCTAGAATTGCAATTCCTCCCACTGTGCGCTGTCCAGTTTAGAAAGAAGAATGCTGTGATTTATATTGTCAAAGGCTTTCGTAAAATCATAAAATAATTAGAGAGCCATCTTTCCGTTATCCACTTTATAAATATTTGCACCCATTTTTCTTATCTCAGGATAACTCTATTTTTGTAATTATTGTCCTTAAATAGACCATTGATGTGAATTCTCGGAAGAGTTCGTACTCAAGTACAGTATTTACAAATATTTAAGATGATATCTCGTTAAAGTTGCTAGGCAATTACATAAATATGAATTGTCATTCTTTTTGCAGAATTCATAGTGAGTTCAACGTTATGGGGTTTCGAAATTAAAGACATCTTCGATTTAATATGCGCATTTATTTATAACATTCTAAAATTTCACACAGAAAAACATATTTAGACATAGCATTCAATAGGTAACAGTGTTACAAAAACGAGTCCTAACTACTAAAATAATCTTATTTTTACTTGGACGGTAGATGGATACCTTGCCGCATTTTTAATTAGAACTTGCGCAATTTCATTGCAACTTAACGACGCGGCGAGGAGAATATCGTTAACCTACATATTTACAGATACGCGCACATACAGATGCAGAAGCAACAAATTCGGATTATTGTCACACGGAGTTCGAATTACGGAGGACATCGTTAAGGCGTGATATGGACGAGCGGCAGTAAAGGCGAATAACTGCAAACGTTTAGATAACGTAGTATAACAAAAACCTTATGAATATACGTAGTGTAATGCATAAGGTTTGCATTATAAACATAGATAATTACGCAGTAAATGTTTTCAGAAATTCGTACTTGTGTTATCAATAAGTATACTTCGAACGGCAAATAATCTTGTACCCCATGAACATTCTTTCTTTTACAACTTTCATAAAGCTTTAACAGCGTCTTAGTGACTCGTGCTCGTAACCACGCCGGTATTAAATATAGGCTTTTATAGTTCCTACACGGAATGATATATTTTTATTGATCTTATGTCTGGGATTAAATTTATGTTTGCAGGTAGATATGATATCTAAGTCTTATAATTATGACATTGATGTACACCAGTCACTATTCATAAAAGCATTTAGTTTATCGACAATTACTACAGCAATTCCCTATAAACTTTGGAATTACTAATTTATGAGCACAAACCATCTCTTTCATTCTAATACTATTAAACTTTGCAAGGACTGCAGGAATTTTGAAATGAAACCTGATAGTCATTCACTAAATCTAGCTCTAACCCCTAAACATATTTTAAGAAACAATTCTTATAGTATAGTAGTATTAATGCGATATTACTAACTTAACTAACGATAGCACAATATCATTTATACAAACATATTCAAGCTTACTACAATGGCAATGAAGAATTTATTTACAATTTTGGCAGATATTAGCACAGACATTAATAGTTACAATATGGCACCGCAAGAACTCCAAAGCGAAAATAAGTTTAAATTCAAATCATTCTAAATTTTAAATTGTTCTTTTTTATATAAATATATTTTACATATATACACGAGTATACATAAATCTATGAAATGTAGGATATTATTATTGGTAGTAATACGAGGGTTGTTCTCCTTCGGCTGAGCCTATCTCAGCACGCTGATATTTTGCTTGATATTTTAATCTACTTTAAGTTTAATTATACTGAAAGTTTTCAAATATATTTGAAAGTTTTTAGAATACATACTTTAAAGCAATCCTTTCCCCAAGGAATCATGGAATTGAATAATATCGAGCGCGGTTTAAGCCGTGAAGAATCTTTTGAGGAAATCAATCGAGTTTTTGATGACAAGTCGTGTTCTTGAACTATCGTAAAGCGCTAGTACAATGACTTTCAACGTGGTCGATTTTCTTTAAAAGACAACTTTCGAGCTCCTAAGCCGAAAAAGACATTGGTCTCGTATGAAGTATGATTGAAGAAGACCTACATGCTTCTGCCAGTATTTAAGCAATTTTGAACATTCGTGTAAAAGCAATTGTCGCCATTTTACACAAACGTTTGATGATACGTAAACGTTCAGCCTGCTGGATTCCCCGTAATTTGACTCCGGTTCAAAAAGAAAATAGTGTTGCACGGTGCAGATCTATACTTAATCGCATTGTCAATGGATCGCCTCTCTTGGTGTATATCATTACACATGATGGAACACTGACTGCTACGATCACGAAATAAAGCAACAGTCGATAGTTTGGGTTATTGCGAATGAATCGGCCCCAATAAAAGTTGTTCGTGGAAAAGCGGATATAAAAATGTGGTCCCCACATTTTTTAAAATTATTGAGCGTACATCCACCGTAGCACTGGATGATTCTCCTAATGGTGAATGATACACTACGGTTTGTTTGCATAAACTTCCCAAAACTTTCTCAAAAACGCCATGCTACTCGAACGATTGAGTATTTGAATGCCCAAAACTTTGAAACAATGATTTCTTCTTACTTTCCACGCGTAAAGAATAAGTTATGGCGTTTAGGTTTTGCATCGGTCGAAGAAGCGCTTGACTCACTTCAAAATGATAAATCTAACGCGGGGGCTTCGGAGAAAATGGTGTGAATATTGGTTTTGATGGTTGCAAAAATGCCATGATTGTGGAGGGAAATATTCTGAAAAATCGTAAATTTTAAAGTAAAAGCTATTTGTCAATAAATTTTGTGTTACTTTACTAGTCTCGGCGGAATGAGAACAGTCCTCGTATGTAAATCTTATAAGTATTATATGTACAAGTTTACACAGACATGCAGGACAGCTACTTTGTCATAGGAATACAATATTTCCTATCTCCGAAAGTATAGAAGATACGAAAAGTATCGTATATTCACACTTAGGAATTCATTAGATAGAAGATTGGTTTTTGACTTATTAGTCCGTTTAGTGTTGAAGATATATATATGAAGAAAAATTAAAATTTCTCACTATAATTTACATTAATCAGAAATAAACATTGCGCAGCCGTCAAGTGGTGATAATAATCATTTTTATTAGGAAAGAAGTTTTAATGTGTTTGAACTATACCTAATAATACAAAGTGAGTACGGTCCTTGATAAAATCAATATTTCAATGCTTTTTTTTGAAGTCTTATTTGATCATAACACAAATAGAATAGGTTTCAATAAATAAGTAGCTCGTTCTTCATTTGTCCTAAATGAGCATACTAGTTGTATACTGTGGATCAATCAAATAACTTGCTACTAATTGCCTTATTACCGCTGTTTCAACATTATCATGAATATAGAGTTACTTACTTTGTAAAAATACATTTCGACAAAGTAGTGTAATTTGTACTACTGAAATTACTTTCTATAGGAATTTTGATTTAATTATCCTGTTTGAATTAAACCACACTACAGGTATTTGTGCCTGTTCCTACTACGCAACCTATAATAGACTAATCAAGGGACTTTTGCGATTAAGTCATTCATTCGGAAAGAACTAAAATAGTATTGAGTTTCTAGGATCATAAAAAATTTTATGCCAGCATTCAATGCGTAGGAGTGAGATTAGTGATAAAACTTTTGGTAATTAATGAAAGTTGTTTTGTTGGCTCAGATAATATGAATGTAATTTGCTATTGAACTTAGGATAAATAACGAAAAAGATATTTGCCATACTACTTGTGATATCGATAAATATTATATTTAATAAGACATTGAAATATTCATTTTTTAGATGGTAGGTACTTCGTTTTGTTGCAATAGTCATTGTCCAAGCAACTTACATTTTTTTCAAGAAACATGTTTTTACTGTATTTGTGGTGACATTCTCGTGCAGCAATAGTATTTCTACGAATAAATAGTCAGCAATTGCATTTATGGATAAATTTAACTATAAATTCATTTCTAAGAGATATTCTAAAAATTATTGCCTGAATTGTACGTATACATTAATTTACTGTGATGAGCAACTTATACACATATACCAACTATATAATCAAATATAGATATAAAAAATCTGATATCTCTAATCGTAGTGGCCACTGTAATGAATGTACAGTTTATTATTCTTAATACTAATGTGAAAGATTTATTTAAAACCGCTTCAGTAAAAGAGTTGTTCCTAGAAATTATATAATCAAGATTACAATCATAATGTAAGAGAAAATACTAAATTTTAAATATATCTCAATTTCATAAGAAATTGTGTTTTTTTTTAAATAAAAAGTCTGTCTAACTAAAATTTTAAAATTTATAAGGATTTGTTAATTAATCTCACTATATGTTCACTTGCTACCGCTTCTGGCACAGTAAGAAGTTGTATGATCGAAAATATATCAAAGCAACACCAACAACGCTTGCAAAATAGCTCAACTACTTTCTACATTACAAGTTTATTCACAAATATTACTAGAGGGCATTAATACTTTGAATTGCGATAGTTTAATAAGCGAAATATAATTTTGTGTTTGTACGATCCATGTTCATTCCGTTCATATACATACAAAATTTGTTTTATCCGGATAATTTGTTTCAAAATTGATTTCACGCTGTACATAAAAACGTAACAGTTCTCCCTCTTTTTTATAGAATGTTTTCTAATGTCGTATTTATATGACTATTCGATATTACATACATAAAAATTGATTATTATAAGACGTATAACGTAAAATGGCAAATGCTTTAAATCTACTGTTTGGTATTCTAGATATCAAACATTACATGCATCATAGGTGCTTTAGGATAGTCAAATAAATAACGTTAAAGTAAGTTTCATGGTAATATGTGATTATGTAGTCATTACAAGTCAGTAAGTGGGTCGGATTTTCTACATTTGCTTATAATAGAAATATTAAAAATCTACGTTTGTGAAATTATTTTATCAATATGCATATAATTTCAATCAAAAAAGAAGTTAACATGGAATTTTTATGGGAGCATAAATCTACCATATCAATTTATTGTAAATTTCACTTGACAATGCTGGATTATCAATTAGCAAGGTAATCCATCTCCTCTCCAATCTTATAGATTAAAATATAAATTTATGAGGCAAGACATTTTACTGATGATACCTATAATCAGTCTGGGTATGTACAAGAAATACTTTTTTCTATATAAATTATAATAAAATAATGCAAAATGAATAAAAAAGAGAGTTAAATTACAATCACTGGATTATTAACAAAAATGTGAGTAGTTACCGTTACGTTAAAAGAAAATCGCTAAAATCCGAGGACTCTAGCCCATGATCTGAAAAATCTGTGTGGAGGAATGACGGTAAACTTGGATCGCCGAAATCCACCGGCGACAGGGACGAGTCTGGGAAATCCGGCGACGCTAACAGGGAATTATCGGAAACCGGCAACGACTCACCGTCTGATTCCAATAACAAACAATCTAAATCACTATAGTCCATCATCGGTTCCACTTTTGCGTCTGGATTCGAAAGCGACGCACTTAAAGTCGATATGTATTTCATAGCTAGTCTTAATGTCGTGATTTTTGTTAGTTTTTCGTTAGCAGTGGAAGTATGCGCCGCTGCCATCTGAGGTATGGCCCTCCGTAGGGATTCGAAGGCCTGATTGATTTCTCTCATGCGACTTCTCTCTCTGGCATTAGCGGTTTTACGTCGATATTTACTGAGCGGCGCCGATTTTTGTTTTGGCTTGTGCGATTTATTACTTTTTGTACTTGCCTCAGATTGAGCAGACGATTGTTTCGCCAATGTCTCCGTGACCCTTCGCACAGATCTAGGTCGTAGGGAGTATTTGTCTTCTTTAGAGGTCGCCGTGGTTCGGTCAAAATCTTCGTTGTTATTCGCATCGGGATATGCCATATCACTAAGAGACGGCAAATTATTATCGTATTGCAATAAGACATCCATTCTTTACCGTTTCCCTATTTATAACTAAAGTCACATGTCACTCCGAACATTAACTAATCTAATTCTTTAAAATTACAGTTTTTATCTGATAGACGCGTTAAACTACTCTCTCACTTATCTGCCCGATAGAAAGGGAATTCAACAAAAATTATGCGATTTTTTAAAAATGAATCTGTAGTTGGAAGTTTTCGTCTTGATCTAGCGTTGAAATCTCCGCTATGTTTGTGAAGTAGATGCGTCCTGCTTGCGGGACCGCGATTTGGTCACTGCATCGGTCCAGCTATCTGGTGTTCAGGTACACTAGGCGCACTGCCCCCACCTGTGAACACAAGAAATCGCCCGCATCTCCCGATATATGCGTTGAGCGTGGATAAATGATGAATTGGAAGATCATTGTGAAGGTGGAATAAATGATGATAGAGATCTTCGGCATAAATGATTAAGAGGTCGGATTATTACGAAATACCTACTCCGGTGGACGGGTATCATTAACAGCTCTTTATAGTCGCCCCCTTTTGTTTTATAAAATTTGCGTATATCTAAATGATTCTCTTCAAATAGATGTTTTGAAATAGGTTGTTATTATACAATGATTGTCGAATTCTTTAGCAAATTAAGCGTCATATTCAATACTTTTATTATAATATTTTTAATAATAATATTTTTAAATATTTTTATTTGAATATAATTACAATTGAACGTCCTCTCCCTCAAAATAATTCCCCCACACAGCGTTGGACACGGTTCTTCCATTCCTCATAGCAGTGCTTGGAATCGCATTTATCTGGTCGGTTATAGCCGTTTGAATGTTTTTGAGTGTCCCAAAACCATGTCCCTTCAGATGAATTTTCAATCCTGTGAAGAGGAAAAAGTCACAAGGACTCAAGTCAGGTGAATAAGGAGACTGAGGAGCAACAGAAATATTTTTACTGGCCAAAAAACCGTTTATGGAAATTGATGTGTGACAAGGCGCATTGTCATGATGCGATCGTTCTTGATGTTTTTTTATTGTTTTCAATCGATTCACCTTTCACACCTGATGTCTTTTTGTTCCTGCGAAAGGTTTTTTGGAACCATTTTCGAGCTGATCTTTCTCATTCCTAATTCATTGGTCAATACTTGATCAACGGTAGTGTGAGACTAATTAAACTGTTCCCCGATCATTCTGACTGTCAACCGACGATCTCAACGCACAAGATCGCGGATTTTGTCGACATTGCCACTCTCTTCCTTCTGAAAATGCCTTAAACCACCGAAAAACCTAGGCTTTTGAGAAGACACTGTCTCCGTAGGCCTGCTGATGTTTTGCAAAGGTTTCTGTTGCACTTTGCCCAAGTCTGAAGCAAAACCTGATAGCACACCGTTGCTCGAAATTAATGTCTTTCATTTATAGAACGCACTACGAAAACTGGGTTCACGGAAAAAACGACAACGGACAGCGAAATGATTTGATCGAGTTCAAACATGTACTGAACGCGTATTACAATGTCCACGTGTCGCTCCTCCATGTTCCGTGTTTGTCGTATTGCCATATCAAACGCTATATTGTCAGTCTCATTACTTAATTTACACACCTCGTGCCTGCCGGACATGGATTGATCGTCTTCGGATTCAATACCAACGCGATCCTTCCATTCCAAGTTTGACTGACATTAGCATCATTTGTAATTCAACTAAGTAACAGTTGCTCTTCTATAGACTTGCCAAATAGTAAGTCCTCAATTAGTGCGGGTTCCTGATAGAATCCGATATGGCAAATGAAACAGGAACATTATTGCTGCCCATGGCTTCATCAAATTGTATGGAAAATAACTTTTTAACTAACTCAGAGTCAAGGTGTTCAATATCCACAGCTATATCGTTTGAAAGAAGAAGGTTCTGGAGTTGTTTAGCATAGCGTTAACCAAACATTATTTTTGTATGTAAGTATATGGCAGCTGATAGAATGAGTTGCTCGGCAATAGTAAGTAGCTTATTAAATTTGGCTATCTTACTTGGTAATTGTGTAGGATGCCGATAAAACTTTGTAATTTGCCGTGAGGGCTTTGTCGATAGTTGCTGACTTTCTTCCACGAAACCAGAAAGTGTGAAGGTCCTAAAAGAACGAATAACAACTGAGATTCTAATTTGCAAAAAGATCCATGACGTTACTAGTAGAGTTTTATACGATGATCTCCGGAAATTTCAAATAACTCAAATCGCCGATAAATAAAGTGAGTTTATGTCTCTTTCTAAAAAACGCATCGTATTGAATGAACTGAATTTATTCATCTGGTATAGATACATCTTGAGCAATAATGTCTATGGGGTATTTTATATAAAAGTGCAAAAGTGGTAAATATTTATTAGAGTAGATGTCATACCTGATTATACTTGCGCGAAAGACGATTTTGCGGATCAGAGAGAGAAACATCTATAGCATTTAGAATGGATAGTACGAAATTTAGGCCATCAGTTATGAAATCTATTCTACAGAGTTTGACTTGTAAAATTCTTATTACTGGTTATTCCAACTGCTGTAAAACCACAAGATCACGTGGATATCTACAGTGGCATTATCGCAAGTTTTATCATCTATTCGGAAATTTACTGACCTTACACAATCGCTTTTACTTTCTTTCTTCGCACACGCTCCAGCACCATACCCATAATCTGTACCATGGATACGTGCCCGCCGAGCGTGTACTTTACGTTCGATTTAATTGGCCCTAAAATGCCCGGTTCCAGCGACTCCTCTAGTTTCGTCTCTGTGTACACAAACCAACTATAAAATTGTACTTTATTGTGGATTAGTCATGTTCTGTAAGCAGACACGGATGTTACGCTTGACATATATGGACGTGATTTAGAGACCCTTCATCATGCTCTCACAACAACCTTTACGCTATAATTTGTCTTTATTATAATGTAAACTATACTACTTTAGAGTCTGGACTGTCATAGTGTGGCAAACGGAGTTTTTACGGGAATTAGTGGCTTTAGTGCAATTGAATTGGCCGGGCTCGCGTTGTCGTTGTTAGGTTGGTATAACAAGTCCGTTTTATTATTTCCAGGGAATGAGCTTATGGCTGTTGTACGGCAACTATGAAAATTTTCTTTTACGTGAGGTAGCTGGATGTCGCAAAATACCGGTTATTTGTATGAACAAGATAAATGCACACATTTAATAACAGTAATAATACACATACTAAGGCAAACACTTGCTTCGTATAAGAATACTTAAAATTTTAAGTGATAGACGATTACCGATTATACAGTAATTTTTGAATTGTGGCAATAAATACCTGTCAAATATTTTGTTTAATTAATTTTTTAAATCTGGTAATAAATTTTAGTGTTTATGTGCGAAATCTTTATTTCGTTAAACCAAACATTTATAAAGTTTTAGTACTTCAACAATGTATTGATTTCGGTCATTTTATGAATATACGTTGTGCGAAAAGGTATACCTTAACAGGGTGTTTGGAACGATAATATCCCTACATAATCCTCTATAAGGAAATTAACAAAGGTAGTATTTCAGGTGATGTACCTTAATTACCGTGTTTTATTAATTGTTGCTTTTTAGAATACTAATCCTAAACTTTAGTGAAATCTATTTTCTTAAAAGATTTTATGTTAGATTAATGTATAATATATAGGGCTTAAGCATGCCGAGATAAAATAAGTAAGGATAAACTAGAGTATCAGAGAATAAATAACTGTAAATAATAAAGATTTTAAAGGTAACGAAGGTGTCTTATTTCTAAAAAGTTAACAGGAGATTCTCATGGTTTCAATGCCAGTTTTAGTTTTAATAACTTTTAACATTCTTTACAAAAGTAGAAACTAAGCATCTAGATACATACATACTTACATATATTGTGTGTTTATTACTATATGCTTATTATTGGGTATTAAGATAGTGGTTGCTTGGAAATTATGCTCAGCAGGGAGAGAAGGTTAACTTTCGGGCAGGTGTAATTGATGATATGGTTATGACGTTGAGCAGCGTATGTTTTCAACAAGTCACGAAATAAATTACTTTATAATATCACAATATTGTCTTCCTTTTGGTATACAGCTAACACGCCAATTGCTTTTTTGTTACTGTGGTTGTTACAACTGGAACGTAATAACATTTATAGATTTTATTACTAAACACCAAAAGGCCGGATATTACAGAGATTTAAAATATTTTCTATGACGTTAAGTACGACTTTACATCAGGTATGGGACAAGCGATTATTTTGACTTAAGAATCTTAACAATTTCTGTTGTAAAAAAGAAATTTTTAAATATTTTTTTTCAGAATAGTGACATTAAATGTGGGAAGTTTAGGCATAAAAAATACCAACAACAATCATAACAATACACTGTGTGCCTCAAAGTAAGAGGAACTAGTATTCATCCATGAGTAGGTACAATAACCGTTCGTTATTCTTAAAAAAGTCAATATTATACATAAAAACAAAAACAACAAATTTAAAGTGAATAATTAAGTTAGTTAGCTAACATGGGATGCGTTTCAACTGCAGTACAATTAGTGAAAATAATTGAATACTATTGTTATGTGTCGCTAATGTGGTGTTCCTCGCTGGTATGTGTGTATCGAGAGACGGTCTACTTTTCAATGCATGTATTTGCCCACAACATATGTATAACAGAACAAGAAATATTTACATAAATAGAGTTCTCTATGCTGTAAATCTTGGCCATCGCTTCCCCCGATCAGCACCGTTTTCTTCTCCGCTGCCTCCATGTTCACTGTCATCTCATAAGCCCGCGAAAAATCCAATTTTGATTCCGTAAATAAGCGTTGCTTACTTGTTTCATTCTAGATGCCATACATAAGTTGATCGCGCGCCAAAATTGTAAGTTTTCGCCAATTTCTTGAGAGCCGCGACATATCCAGATATGCTTTCTGTTTCTCCTTGTTTCCTCCGGCGAAATTTATAGCGTTCCGCCAAAATGGATGGCTCCGGTTGTAAATGCTTTCTGGCCACCTTGAGTAATTCTTCATATTCCATAGCTTCCGGTTTCTTTGGACTGCATAGGCTTCATCTTCTATCTTATTTGCCACAAAATATGTATTCCAATTTTTACTTCGCAAATCAAATTCCTCAATTTTACCGATTACTGTTTTACTTTTAAGTTACCAAACACCTCGTCGCCAATGTTATATTTGCCGCTGGTATATGTGTATCGAAAGACGGCCAGCTTTTCAATGCATGTATTTGCCCACAACATATGTATGTACAGAACAAGAAATATTTACATAAATAGAGTTCTCTAAAGCGTACTACCGTATATGCAGAGTTATCCAAATAAATGATAATATCTAATACATTACAACTATATACTACTATTGCATAGGTATAGGTATTATAAAGGTTTATATGTCTCTAACATACGTACAGTTGTGATACTTACCACTTCTACTGATGACATCTACGCTGCATGCAGGCGATTGCACAAGAAATTCAGTTCTTATGGGACAATGTGCTTGGTTTTTTAATTAAGGACTGTGCTTGCATTTTTTCTACACCTCTGCCTTGCATAATCTCTGTGTCTCTTAGTATTGCGAACTTTCCGTTTGGATAAGACTATAAGAATTTGCCTGTCTGTAAGAATGGAACTGTTGCGGATAGGAGAAACTATCGACTAATTTATATTCTTCCCAACTTTTCTAAAGTATTTGTACATGTGTTATATCGGACAATAATGGCAATGGCAAATATTATACCGTACATTTCACTTTTCCAACACAGTTGCAATGTCATCAGAAGTAGCTCGTAACATATCGTCCATTTCTATTACATATATATGTACTGGTAGCATATATTTAATCATTTTATGCATATTTACAATAATTCCTAAATCCGCATTCACATCATTTTGAATAACTACAGGCTAGTAAATAGGATAGTTCTTCTAATAAAAAAATGCAGGTACTTACAAGCTTCAGCAAACGATCATTGCTTTGTTCTATTGCAAAAGCATCAGGCACCGTTACAAATCTGTAGAGTTTTGTGGTTTCAAGCTAATAATACAGTATCCCATTTCGTTCTAAAAACATTATTTGCAATGATGTCAGTCGGTTTTTTTTATGATTTCACGTAACTGTATTACACGATTAATAATGTTTTTCGTTCGGTGTAATTATCCGGTTACATAAACACTTTCCTCTAATTAAGCCACACGCTTCAATGTATGTATGTGGTCTTACATCTGAGTCTCTCGTTGGAATAAGATAAAATAATGCGCTACATCATCATGTATCATTACCACAATCGTCCAGCGCGGAATAAAAACAATTCTCTTGTATAGGTACATACACACGTAAGCGCATGTCTTTTTTGTTCTGGCCGTTTTCACAATATCTGCATACATAATCAAGCTCTTGGCGTGTATGGGATACGTACGTATGTGCATATACATACATATGTATGTATGTACGAATGGATCGCGCCTGAGGCTATATGGGTTATCTCCACCCAACGCTCAAGTTTACTCTATAATTAAAATAAAATAAAACCAAAGAGAACAACTTAACGGATACTGGAAGACGGGATGAGGCGTACGTATTCCTATAGATGCAAGCGAAAGAAAAGACGAAAAAAATGGCGAAGAAACAGAAAAAGACTAAGCAGAAAAAGAGTCGTCTTCCTTTGACAACCCGTCATTTATTTTGATTACGATGCGGTATTAAAAAATTATTAACGCATCGAAATTCACCATCATTGTGTCCACCTTGACCTCCCACAATTGTCCCAATTTTATGGTGTACACCTTAAAAAAAGGTATTGAAAAGCACCGTACGGACGCTTATACACATATTTCATACATACGGTGCGCGTTTAATAACAATAATAACGAATTGAAATTATCCCCCATCGGAGGTAGGTGTGTGTTGAACATTTTAATTGTTTCGCGACGGTCCATTGTGGTAACCCCTTTTCAGCCTTTCTGCTTGTAATGCGTATCTTTATTTATGGTGAGCATTTCGGGGCCTTTTTATTATTGAAATAAACGATCGGCTGCGCTGCGCCGGCGAAGCACAAATGAAAAGGAGGAAGAAAAATGATGATATGCACAAAAGAAAAGGGGGCTTTATTTAAATTTAGGTTTGGCAAAAATATAGGTATGAGCAATACGTAAAACGTCCACGTCATCTTAATGAAGCATTTTCATTAAGTATGTACACTGAGAAAAATCCGTGTAGCTGATATTAACACGGCGCAGTAGTTTTGATTTTGTAGCAAAAATAAATACAAACTTACGTACATACTTCACGTTTTGTAACAACGTTATTGTTAGACATAGTGCTACTTTGTGTAGTTAGATGTTGTTACAGTTAGACGTAGACATAAATAATACCATGTCGTAGCATAATTTCTAACCCATTGCGTAAGTATTTCCTATTGCACTTATTGAAGACGTCTGGCCAATACTTGGTCGATGGTGATGATTTAGCACCCTTAGAGATAGATGGTGCTGCACCTTAATCACAGATAGATTTGTGAAGTTAGTGTATCACTTCTAAAACGTGAAATTTGGTACGACACTCATTCATTTAACTAAGTACAAACCTTTTCTCTTGCACTAAAGACTGCTGTGTACAAAATTAATATACATGAGGCTTTGGTCTAACTTCTAGTCGTTCGTGGTATAATTGTTAGTTGATATCAAAACATTTTGTTAATTTTGGCTTATTAGTTTACTAATTTTGTTGTGAAATTATATATATATCCATTGGTTGAAACCGTCCAATAACTTCCATATATAGTTGTAGTACAATTTACTACAAAAATGGGTAATTTAGTTCCGTTATGTAACCTAAATAATAGTATCACGTGGACTTCCTTTTACTCAACGACGATATGAATTATTCATACAACATAATATTTAATACCAGGAATCATTCCATTGCCCCATTAGGATAAAATACGATTATTATTGGTATTACTTTTTTCGTACAAGTAGTAGGAACTCTTACTACAATTTCGATGTTATAATTTGATGGGAAATGGTACTACAAATTGTTCCTGCCACAATATTCTCTAATTAACTGAAAGACCAATTACATAAAATCTAATACGAATGTGCTCAACTCGATCTTAAGGTAAACTTGTAGTTAAACTTGGTAATTGGTAAATTTCACATTTAACATATAGGGCAGAAAAATGCATTAATTGGTAACCCAAATTGGCTCTTCTCCGTACAACTTCTTCCATTGATAGATATAGTTAGACATCATGGTTGATTATTTATATAGAACTAAAAGTCTGGTAATTCTTTTTGAAAAATGAAAGAGCGATTATTAATTTTACGAATCCTGTTAGGGAATTTTGCATTCTGGTGGCAATGTGTATCCAGCGTTAATAAGACTGAAGAATGTGGTAATTTTCGAAAAATTCTAAGTTTTATAACTTTAAAGGCTACAAATTTGCGGTAATTTTGTTGTAGTATAAGGCTTCTTCTGAACTACATGATTATTACTCCTGAAAAGATTGATCGACGTTTTAAAAAGGCTTCTGTATCAAATGTTAAGTGGGGGTGATTCGTGTTTTTGGAATCGTTAAATGGGTGGATATGGTTGGCAAAAATTCCATGCAAATACTTTGGCTTTCAATAGGGTTTGTTCCTTTGTGTTCTCACGGACAGTCAAGCGTCTTTAAAGGAACTAACATATTATCGGACACTTTCAAGCTGGTATGGGACTGTCTGTCAAAACAATATCTGGCAAAACACAACACATTGGATGTGGGTGTCGGTGCACGAGGAATGGCGGACCAGACACTAAGCGCATGCGAAACAACAGTTTTTGGACTTAAACCTGCTCTCGAGATCACAAGAACTACTGCGCGTGATGCGATGGCTGAGAGCAATTGAGCAACGCTGGCATCACCTAGCAGGACAGAGAAATAGCAAGCAGATTATAAGAAAATCATCACAAAATCGGCAGCTTACATACTGTCTCTTAGCAGAACGCAGATTAGAATGACGACGCGCCTACCTACTGAAAATGGCAACCGACAGAAATACCTTTACAAAATTGGAATCTATAGATAGGAAACCTGTGTGTACACTCTGTAATGAAGAGAAGGGACTGCCCCTCACATTATCTTTGAATACTACGCATTAAGTCCCCGCACAAACGCTCTATTAGGTGCAATAGACACTATGGGGCATAACGGAAAAGGATTTTACTGCTAAACTACTGTTGTCAAAGAGGTAGATCTAATTGAATAATCAGAAAACAATAGAATGCAGAGTAATACAGTAGGCCCCAAGACCGCAGTGTTAAGAGGATATAAAAGACCTTCTTCTGCAATACGGTATTATTTCTATGCCGCATATTTATGGTATATGTTTCACGAACATTTATATTCTCATTTGAACATAGTAAAGTAAAGTTAAACACCGGTACGTGGTAACAATGTCGAACCATTAATCTCGTGTAAGTAACTATGTGACGAAACAGACCAGAAAACGTTCCCTGTTTTGTTCCTAGATGCTTACCGATACTGTGTCTTTGTGTGGAGCAGTAAATTCTCAAGGCGGGAGACAAACTTCAAGCCGTAGTGCACCTGACACGTTGACAGTAACATAATATATTTATATAGCAAACATCTAACACGTGCCCAACTTACCGATAGAAGATCGCCCACGCAATAATTAGTAATCCCGGCTGACATAGAATATCACCTACGCGGCATCAATCACTCCGTTCTCCTAACTTCCTATTTACCTATCGGTTAAGGCGAAATTGAATGGAGCCGGCGTCGCTGTAGTTATTCTAAACCGCGCCGTGCTTTCAAAGGCCACAAAAGCAGGAAGACTATCATCAAATATACTAACGGTTAATATTCCCACACAAGAGGTAATATTGATTATTTAAATCTTGTTTGAAAATCTGGTACATACATGTATTAAGTAATTTCTAATATGTTCAACATCATTTAAAATTTAAAGAACGGTTCAATCAATAGCTGAACTTATCAGCGGTCGCCACATAATTCCATTGGTGTAAGAAAAAAAATTCGTTTTGTACATCCATATACAGGTTGAGTCTGACAAATGAATTGAGATAATAACACGTAATAGCTCCGATGATATACTATCGGAAAGTATTAATACACAAAAAGCTTATCTGCAAGCATTTACGAAAAAATACTGTTAAAATATCGTGGGCTAGCGCCGGACCTGTATGTACCATCGTTATTTAGAAATTGCAACGTAATCGGTTCTTATCGTTAATCGGACGAAGAAGCGTGTATTTTATACATCGCTAGTTTAAGTTGAAATAAATAATCTCCAGTCTAAATGCAAAATATATGAATGCCAAATTACCTTTTGTATTTAATTATATTTACAATTTTTAGTGGAGTTAATTTTGCTATTTATTACCCAGTAATTTTTCCCTTTCCATATCAGATTCACCCTGTATAACACTGATTTTGAATAACTATCATATAGTATCAGATAGAAAAAGACAACACAAATGAAACAGAAATATTATGTAAATACTGCTTAGCGAGTGAACAAGGTGAACATTACCGACCCGTCAAAACTGTAGCTTTAAAAATCCGTTCCAATTTTTCCTAATGACACGAGTACACTTCATCGAATTTCAGACTGTCAGGAGTTCTATGGTTGACAAAATACTTCAGATGCACGGTTGACTTAGAATAAGCTGAGGTTATTACTCTTCGCGGCTTGTTTTGCATTTTTTCCACATCCGACATTATAATATACTAAAAGGCGTACCATGAGCGTACGGTCGAAATGTAGGGCTTTTAGGACGATACGGACTCCGCTAT
>JARFOC010067299.1:0-16783 GCA_031763485.1 Osmoderma eremita | reverse complement strand
TATTTTTTATTTTTTATTTTTTATTTTTTATTTTTTATTTTTTATTTTTTATTTTTTATTTTTTATTTTTTATTTTTACAAGTAATTTACAGAATTTTGTTTTGTATCAGAAAGAACACGAAGCATCCTCCTCAGATATGCAATTGGCTATGGCTAATATAGGTGGCGTCTTTATCGTGGTATTCGTTGGAATAGGAATAGCGTTGTTGCTAGCGTTGGGGGAATTTTTATGGAACGTCCATTCTACCACTGTTGAAGAACATGTGAGAAATTTGTATTTTCAACATATTCGGCATAACGTTTTTTTCTTCTTCTTTTCAGTCAACATACGGAGAGGTCTTAACGAACGAATTAAAATTCTTTATCTTCGTTTGGAAGCAGAAGAAACCTAGGTATCTAGCGTCCAAATCGGCGGCCTCCATTTCGGATACGACAACGTCAAAGTCCACCACACCCAAATCTAGCGGCAGCTCCAAAACGAAACTTAGTTGAAAATATTGAATATATGTAATGCACATACATCCCAATTTTTCTGACTTAATCTATATTTGCTATACTGCGTCCCAATTTCGTTAAAGAGAACGCACAATTTTCCCAGCTGCTGTCAGGAGTGGCGCCAGAGATTTTGACTTCTTTTATCTTATAGCAGTTTTTAGTGCTACGATGTCATACAACATTCATTATGTATGCATAAATTTCTAGTGCTTTATTTTGTTATATTGTGTAGTTATATTGCATTCTATAATTAAAAAAAAAATCAATATCTGATGTACAGTAATGATACACATATAACAACAAATTAATCAGAATATTTTATTTGAGAAGAATTAATCAGGAGAAAATAGATAAATAGTTACAGCCTTATTAATATCATCTAATAAGGTGCTGTACGTTACTAGTTAGTAGCCACTAACATCCTACTAAAAACACATTTCAGCAATTTTTCAGCAATCCCGCCATATTTATCTGTGTCTCATGTGTCATCTGTGTGACATTCAAGTAAAAATTACTTGGAAACCAACTTGAACCAAGGCAGGTTAGCCCGCGAAATTGGGCTTAAGAAACAAAAAAAAACATCTTCAGGTGTCTTTGCAACCAACGCCAATTTTGGCCTTCCAATTTCATAATAAATCCTAACACGTTTCAGTATCAAGTTATTTGTAATTAAAATAAAGTAACTAGATTTTAAAAAGTTACACAAGTGACTTCGTTTGTTTCATCATTGTTTTTTCGCAAATACAAATCCTACCGTATTAAATGCTTATAAAAGTTAATATTTCTCAATAGTGAGATTTAAATAAACAAAAATCATAAGTTGTAGTGATTACAAAGATACTAAGTAAATCAGGAATTTAGGGTAATTTTGGGTAAAAAAATTGCAATTTCAAAATAATTAAATGAGCAGGCGCCACATACCGTCGGAAATGAAACTATAAGAGTAAGTTTTCAACAAAATCTTCAAGAACCGGAATTGAAACCAAGGAACCTAATTTCTATAAGTAAATAATAATAATATACAATTTCACTTTAGCAGAAATTATTTTTAAATTGAATTAAACTAAAACAACTATAGAAAGTTATAGAGTACAGATTACAATAACCCCAGTCCTACACAAAGGAATTTATAGTTATAGGGAATGAATTGTATAAAAGGTGATTCATCCCGCCACCACAGCCAACCTTGATTTACATTTCACATATGCACGTTGAAGCTGAGCTATATAAAACGTAACCAAGGCGCATGCGCCGCGCCGCTAGCAACGTTTACTGGTGCTTACGGGCCGATTTTAGAAACATCACAAACATTCCAACTGTTTTCTGGTAAAGTTCGTCTTGTCCCGTCTGTCTAAAACCCGGCGACACGATCATAGTAACCGTTGTAAAGAAAATAAGATAATATGGGCAAGGTAAGCACCGTCAATACCTCTGCATACTTGATATTTATCATAACGAAAACGTGTTGTTTTTTACTTCCATCGCACGCCAACGTAGACGGTATTTCCAGCTGAAGATTTCCAGCCCGTCGAAGACGCTAAAACCTTGAAGCAGGCGTTCAAAGGTTTCGGTTCCGACGAAGAGGCGATCATAGGGATTATAACGAAACGCAGCAACGAGCAGAGGTTGAGAATCGCGCAGGAATTCAAGACGATGTACGGTAAAGACTTGATTAAAGAACTGAAGAGCGAATTGCGGGGAAATTTCGAAGATGTGATCATTGCCTTGATGACGAATCCGATCGAATTCCAGGCGAAACAGATACATAAAGCAATCAGCGGGTTGGGTACGGATGAAGGGACCATCGTCGAGATCTTGGGCGTACACACGAACGAGGAAATAATATCGATTCGCGACGAGTACGAAGGACGTAAGTATTGTTTTCACGCACAAATTAAAAAAAAGGATTATGTAAATTTATCTAGTGGTAAAAACAAAAGAATAAACGCCAATAGAACTGTCCTTATAGCAATATTCATTTCGCATTTTATTGTTAAAACAAATATTGATTCAATAGTGATTTTCCAAAGGATTTTAATATGCTCTTAAACCGTAAACTACTTAAATCAACAAACTTTGCACCTTCACATATGTACATACATAGATAACGACTTACCTTATATTCATTCTTCTGTATTGTTCTTCCAGTGTATCAATCTTCGTTAGAAAGCGACCTCAAAGGCGATACATCGGGAACAGTAAAGCGGCTATTCGTTGCCTTAGTAACAGTAAGTTAATCACTTAATTCTTTTTGTTAACAATTATCACCGTCCTTGAAATACACTTAAACCACATCCAAAAAATATTCCATTTACGATTAAGATTCTTCCTAAATTTGACATAAGCGGTGGCGCTAACTACAACTTTAGTCACAGTTTTTATAACACAAATATTTTAGTGTATTGGCGCGTATTTACATTAGGCTATTTGACAGCGATTATTTGATAAATCACCTCGTACTTACAATTTTAATGTCCAAGTATAACTAAAAACAAACAACTTCTTTTCTACTGACACAAATACAAAATATTTACGTTAAACAAATGACCCACGCTTACAAACACCGCATTCCCATTGGCCAATCGCAAAACTCCCACAACCAATAGCGTTGTCAATTGAATCAATTCCTCCGCGGAATATTTAAAAACCCAACTCAACTATATAATTGCTTTCATTTTATACGTTTCGCAGGCGCACAGGGACGAAACAGAACACACGGATCAAGAATCGGCGTACAAGGACGCACAAACATTACTCCGAGCCGGTGAATTATTCCACGGTACCGACGAATCGACTTTCAACGCTATATTGTGCCAAAGGAACCGATCGCAGTTGCGCTTAATATTCGACGAATACGAAAAACTCACCGGTCACAACTTCGAAACCGCCATCGAGAACGAATTCTCTGGCACGGCGAAAGACACCCTCATCGACTTGGTGAAATGTGTCAGAAACAAGATAGATTATATGGCGGAACGGTTGCACGAGAGCATGGCCTGTATGGGAACAGATGATAGGATCTTAATCCGATTAGTAGTATCCAGGTCAGAAATCGACTTGCAGGAGATTAAAGAGGCATTCGAGGGGAAGTACGAAAGGAGTTTGGCCGATTTTATTAATGTAAGTACCTTCCGATGATCTAATTTTCAAATTCTATTGTGGATTTTAATTTTAGGAAGATACTTCGGGTGATTATAAAAGATGCCTGCTGGCTGTCGTTGGTTGATTCGGTGAGATTGTGTCGGTTCAGTCCGAGCATTTCCTTTTTACCGGAATAAGATTCCTTCATACTCATTGTGCGAGATATATTCATGTTCGTATTTTAATATGGCTATATATTATATATAATTTCGAAATAAAATGATATTTTTTATTGTAATTGCATATATATTTCAATAAGGCAAGTATTAAATTAAAAACTCCCAAAAATCTCGTAATTAATTAAAAAGAAACTCAAAAGTTGTATAGAAGATTATTTGTCTTGTGTAAGTATCGACCCACGGACATCTCTTTCCGATAAGTCAAACTGCTGTAATATCACAATAAAGCACTGCAGACATAAGCTTTCACAACGAAACAGTCGACTTTTGGCAGCGATAATATTAAAATCAAACAGACACAACCTCACATTTAGCAAATTCATAGTAATGTCAAAACTAATGACATTTCGTCCGCGTAGGATTTCTTCAATTAGAGGGTTGCCAGTTGCATAATAAGGTAAGTTCTTGACGTTTGTCATTTTGACGTTCTCTTTGGTATTGGTAGTTTTTTTACCATAACCTGTCAAACCATATGATATGCTTTGTAATGCGTGGCAACCATGTTATGAAAAGACGAAATGTCAAAAGTTGGTTGTTTAATTGCAAGAGCTATTATGCTGGTATTTATGGTTTTTTATTAAAATTAGTTAGTTACTATTAATCGATCCACTATTTTGCTAAGTAAAATTTTTAATGGAATAGAAATTCAATTTACTTTAAGACGACTCACCCGATTCAAACATTCTTCAAAATCAATGTTAATAGCAAACTATAAGTAATGGCAAGTATATATTTTTTTTACTTTAAAAACGATTTTGTAAGAATTAGTATTTCTGACTAATCTATTCATTTTATTAAACATAGGCTTTAAAACTGATACCAATATAATTATACTCCCTTACCATTCATTAAAACAAAGGTTGCAATAACTTGTTCTAATAAACATTATTATCTAACCTATAAATTTTTACTTAGATGCATACATTATAATAGACGTCAATTAAGAAAAAAACAGCATAAATGCTTAAACAATCAACATAATAATATCTGGTATTTTTAGTCTATTATCTTTAAATATTTAAATACAAGCAGCATTAAAATATGATGTAGGCTAAAATAAGATTATAGATAACAGATTTTCTTCACTAAATACCGCAATAATATTATTAATTAGAAATGTGTACGAATTCATCTACATAATTTTTAAAATCATCACTTCTGCTATTCATATTTAAATACTGTATAGAATGGATAAAATAATGAATACACCTGTTGAACAACGTACATACATATGTGTATTTCTTGCTATTGAAAACGTGATGTACTATTGGAATTTTAAAACTTTACTGGAACTGCTAATTGCGTATTAGTAATCACTTTACAAGACTTGCTTCTTAGTATAACCACAATTGTGTTATACAAATAGGTATACAATATCAATATTATATTACATAAAATGTATGGCTATTTATTTAACTTTTACGTTTTGTTGTTTTATATATTTATTCCATACACAAAAGAAAATAATACAGGGTACAGTATTTTAAATTTGTGTTTCCCGCTTACTTGACTGGCCGCCTATTAGGTATTTAGAAGTTGGTCAGGTTGTCAAGATGCATGTAGATGAGTTAAGTTCACGTTGTAACGATTTTTATGTTTAAATTTGAAAATAAATAAGTTTTAGTTTACTACAAGAGTAAAGATTGGATGAACTGTGGGCGGTATGATAAACACACTGTATCTGATCACCCATCCTCATTCACATGTAACGAAAGGTTGATTAATTGGCGATACGTGGATTTCTATCCTCATGCGGTTGGCGATGAAAATCCAACGTGTCGCAGTGATCCGATATAGTTTTAACAAAAAAAATTAAATAGTTATAATTTTGTCGCCAGTCAATCAGTTCTTATACCATTTTCGTACAAAACTTGTTTAATAAGCAAATCTATCTGTTTTATTCTCCTAATTTCTATTTAATCGATTAAATCAAAAAAGAGAGACAATTCAAGTATATACAATTATCTGACAACTAAAAACCCAGTTTCTCTCTGTTTGCGCAAGTCGAAGGAAGTCACGCGCTTGTGCAAGGTAGAAAAATGAAAAATGATGCAGTTGATCTTCGGTTGTAAACATTAGTGTTTAGTTCTTTAAGTACCATTCTTTTGAATATAATAATTTTGTTTGTGGCTTAAGTGTACGTGAAGCATTGTAAGTATTTATTATGTAACAAATTATTTCGTATACCAACACTTGGATATATAATTTGAAAAAATAACTACACTATTGTGCATCTGTAATGAGTTTTAAAATGCGCTCATCTCTTCTTAATTTCGTATTTAATTAACCGTCAGTTTATTACCAACATAATGTAAGTGATAATTATTTTGCATCTATTAATAAATTTTTCTTAATAATCATATATGAGGCATTACAACTGTTTCCATAGCCACTTAGAGCGGGTGTGCCAGAATTAAAATTTAAAAAAAGAAAACAAGAAAGCCGTTATGCATAATGCGCGAATATAGGTGTATGGTGTGTGCGCTATTCAGGTTTATGTCTTGCATTAACGAATTTCAAAAAAGGGCTCACAAAATAATGGAATAATAGTCATGCAATATTGTTATCTATCAACAGGATTTTTTCAGCATTCCCTCTTGGCAATAATTCGTAGGGTCACACCCATATGATACATTAAACTATTAATATTTTCATTTCATTCTCACATTTAAAAGAATTGGCTTTTGCCTGAAAACATGACGAAAATTTAAAATGTTATTCTATCTGTGTAAAATTAAAACTACATTAATTAGAAATGTTTTCTTTCTTTTTAATCTATGTACCTACATTAAAATTTACTGTTTGAAAACAAAAAGTTGTTTCTCAAATGCCATATTTAGTGCAGACAATCACAAACGTGAAGAACTTGTTATTTATCGCTACTTATGCTGATTGTAATTCTTAATTATCCTTTTAAATAGTTGTTTGACGACAGTCCATTCGTTAATTTTACTTTCGAAACTTTCCAGATTATAATGCGTGGAGATTAATCATAATTACATGTTTACTTTCGTACAATAGATAATTGTTCGTCACGTAAACCCGAAGGGAGTCGCGTTCAGTGGACGCAGCGGTGCCACTAACTAATCAGTCTGTTTTATCATCTCGCGGTCTAATAATTCTAACCTCAACTACGAACGTTAAAATTTTCCCACAGCAAACGATTCATTCGGCAGATCGTTAGGATACCTACATATCACACGCTTAAAATATAGTATTTTCCATGTGATATTAATCCAGGGGATCCAATCATACAATTAACCTTTCTCAGCAGCTGACATCCGCTGAACGTGTCTAGTAATATAATAGACCACCATAAAAAAAGTAAGTCGCCTATAATAGCCTGTAACGGTGAAGGTCATTGCAGTTTGTATTTACCAAATACAAATCATCAGGTGTTTCTGAAAACGAAAAATCAAATTTGTTCTGTGGTTGTTTTTTTATGGTGAAGTGTATTTATTTTAAATAGAATTTGTATTATTCTTCACAGTCAGTATACAATGGTATCTCAATATTAAGCGTAAATATTGATTGTCATCTATTATTTTAACCTGTATTTCTATTTAGTAAGTGGAAAAGCCGGTATCATATCTTGTGCAATGTTTACTTAAACAAGGTAATTCTTTTACAGCCAAAACCGTTAAAATGAGTTATCCCGGTTATCCTTACGTAAGTAGCCTTTGAAGTTCTTATAAATGAAATATTTTACATTACAAATTTCTTTCATTTAAATTTACAGTGTTTTAAAGAAGACTTTCTCATTTTGTGCATGCATTTTTTGCTTATATTTTAATTGCATAAACTAATAATATAAAAATGTATATAAGGATGATAATGCAATTTTATTACAAATTTATAATAAACCATTTACCGTCGCTGGTAGGGAATTTTTGATATTGATTTTTGATAAGTTGATCCCGTTTAGAACGCTGATTTATCTGATAAAGATAATCGCGTTTGTGACATTTGATGGGGAAAAAACGTTCACATACATGTGTTAAATACAGTGTGAATATATTTGTTATACTTATATGACCTTAAATGTTTGAAATAGCCAATCTTTTTACTAAAAAATCAAAACATAATTTTGCAGTAATATTATGCAATACAAATTGTTTTTAGACGAAATTATATATTTTGATTAAAATATTAAACCTATTATATTTAATATCGTTTGTACAAAGAGTAACAATATTGAGATTTAACGTTTAAAACGTTTCTACAATTTCTACCGGGGTTTTCCTATCGAATAACACGCAATATCCTGCAAGATAATAGCCATAACATTAACATTTCCGGTATTTCACAATTTATTTCAGCTGAAATTACCAGGAACGTTGCACATACAAACAAAATAAGCCAAAATTATAGAACACTCTAATATTATAGTCTATTTACCATAACAGATGAGGTAGATAATAATGAAATATATTGAAGTACTGTCCAATTGGTATCGCATTGGGGAATTCCATTTAATCATGTGTTGTATTGCAACTGATTCGTTTTTAAACAAATGTAACCTATATAATTGGTAACTTCCCTGTTATGGTAAATAGACTCTAGTTGGTTTATTACTTGATTTGATCATCATCTACATCATATGTGTTTTTTAATTAAATACTCTTATTGAAAATCAATTTTGCCCCTCACCCTTCATAATTACAGCAATTAATGACATGGGTTCGTCCTTGCATTACTACTTAGCCTTTCCATTCTAATTAACCCAATTGTTTACTTAATTACAACACGATATATCCAGGCTAATTAACTTGTTGTTAGAATCGTATTGGGGATACTTAACCTACAAAAACATTTGACACAAATTGACACCAAAAAAAACACGCAGCTTTTACAACTTTAATTTCTAGGACAATAATGCGCCTCCTTATCCTCCAGGCCCGAATTACCCTCCGGCGGGCGGTTATCCCCACTCCGCTCCCTATCCTCCGCAAGGTGGCGTGTTCGCACCCAGCCTAGGGTTCAACACTCAGTCCCCAATGTATATGCCGCAGCCGGGCGGTTATCCTCACCAGCCGCAAGGCATGTATCCCCATCCGCCAACCGGAGGGTATCCACCACCCCCCATGCACGGTTATCCGCCCCCTCCCACAGGTGGTTATCCCCACTATCCGCCCCCGCAAGCGGAACTGCCGGAAGCGGGAGCCCCTCCCGAAGAAGCAGAAGAAGAAAGTCCACTAATAATATTTAGACAGGTAGTTATGGCGAAACGAGATATTTTGATTTCAACAACAATTTGACCGAAAATTTTTATTATAGGGAAATTTTGCGTCATTTTATTGAAAATTGTTTGCGAAAACTGTGATTGTAATCAACAGGCTCAAATGGACAGCTTAAAATATTATATATTCCCTTGTATTGCTTTTATCACGATTATGCTCCAATATTTTGAATACTGCTGTATATGCAATTTTAAATTAATTTAGAAAATACGCAGTAATATTTTGGAGTTAATTTATTTTGTTTAAATAATTTAAAGAAACATTGAGCTCTAACTTTAAAATTATAACTGTTTTGTTTTATTTGTTATTTTTAAAACGTAAACACTGTTTATACAGTGTAGACCAAAGTTTTCGTACCAGCCATTTATAAATTAATTTATTTCTTTTTGGTTGCTGAAATTAAAATTTTTGGTTTGAATATAATAATCCATTGCTAAGAAAAGCATTCCTACAAACATCCTATCTCCAAATATTTTGTTTTTACAATTCCCAAAATCCAAATTGGTGATTGGTGTCGGTAAAGTTTAAGCAAACATTAATAAAAATAAAAGAATATTGTTACACTTGCTTTTTTGTTGGCTTTGGCAAAAAGAAATTGCAGTTTTAAATTTTGCAATTGCTGTATTGGCAAATTTAAAATTGCAGTACACCCCCACTCTTCTACCTGCGGATCCTTTTGATGCAGTAGCCGATGCAGAAGTTCTGAGGAAGGCAATGAAAGGCTTCGGTACCGATGAGAAAGCCATCATAGACGTTTTGGGAAATAGAACAAATGAGCAACGGTTAGCAATTGCTGTACAACTCAAGACTTTGTACGGAAAGGTTAGGTTTTTAAAATTTTGACGTATTTTTTGACGTATTTTTATTTTTTTTTCTTTCGGTAGGATTTAGTTGAAAATCTAAGAAGTGAGACTAGTGGAAATTTCAAGAAGCTCATAGTTGCCCTGGTGACACCACTTCCAATATTCTACGCCAGAGACATCCGGAAGGCTTTAGAAGGAATTGGCACTGACGAAGAGGTCTTGATCGAGGTGTTTTGCACGAAATCCAATGCAGAAATTCAGACCATACGCGAAGCTTATGAAACAGGTATTTTGGTTTTGATGATAAAAAAAAATAGTGTTTGAAATCGGTTATCACATTCTCTTTAGAATACGGTCGCAATTTGGAGGACGACCTGCGTTCAGATACCTCGGGAACCTTCAAAAGAGTCTTGGTATCCTTGTGCAACGCTGCTAGAGACGAAAGCATGCATACGGATCCCGAAGCCGCGGCGGAAGATGCCCAAAAACTATTCGATGCGGGCGAAAACCAATGGGGAACAGATGAGAGTACCTTCAACATGGTCCTGTGCCAAAGAAACTATTTCCAGTTGCAGTTGATTTTCGACGAGTACGAAAAGATTTCCGGAAACGACATCGAAGACACGATCAAGAGCGAATTTTCCGGAAATTCCGAAAACGCCTTTTTGGCAATCGTCAGATCCGTACGAAACGCTCCGAAATTCTTCGCCAGATGCCTCCACGACGCCATCGCCGGTTTGGGAACGAAAGACAAGAAATTGATAAGGATTACGGCCACCAGGTGCGAAATAGATATGGGCGATATTAAAGCGGAATATCTTGAAAAATACGGGGAGAGTCTAGCCGAGGCTATAACTGTAAGTTGATGTTTGACGTTTGAAATGACGTATGTGGCGTAATATTAATTGTTGTTTCAGGGCGACACCTCTGGGCATTATAAGAAGCTACTGTTATCGCTAATCGGAGAATATTAAATATGAAATGCCAAAAAAGAAAACGTTTTTACCTAAACATAAGCCATTTTATCTCCACAGTATTTCACATTTTTATCTTATTTAAAATAAAATGTTATAGTTTATAAACGTTCATTATATTGTTAATATATATTTATTATAAATTAAAAATATGGAAAAGTCAATTTCATTGTTATAAACGTACCTAACTTGCCAAATTTTGAATTGTAAATTTGCACGTTTTTAAGAAATACAAACTATTACCGAAAAAGTAACTGAAAATTTTTTTTTACATTCATTCACAATTCCTTAAAAAAATATCTATACCTCTATATCTAAAATATGATTTGAATTGCCGTCCAAATACGTTGACGCGTTAGATATTTGGACAATTGATGATGACATTTAAATGAATACAAATGCAATTGCTCTAATGCAAAGTCATGTAACATTTATTCTAAATATTAATTGGATATTCTTGTAATACTACCCTCCACAAAGTTTATCACACTGCTTAATTAGTATCATAGTAAATAATAATTTTAGGTTATGTTCCTTTACAAAGAAAACGATTGGTTTTTAAAGTAACTTCCAGTAAGAAAAGTTTTCTCTTTAAACATTTTAGAATCTTGAAGTGACAATCAATCGTACATCAAACAAGTTGGTTATTTTGACAAAAAAAAATTTATCGAAACCAACCCTAAATTTAAAATTGGAAAACCCTTTATTTCAAAAGAATATCTTTCAAATTGCAAATTATGAAGATAAACCTTTTATAAATAAAAAACGACCCCATTTATTTGTTTTGTGTGTACGTATCTATAATATGTATTGATAATGTATTGGCATTTATGAATAGATTTTTTAATAATAGTTATTAGTTACTATTAGTAATAAACATAACCTTCACATACTAAGTAAAAACCTTAAAAAACATCGATGACTCATTGTAAAAAAAATATTACTCATACCTGTAACAACACGTCAGGACTAAAAGTTGTGACGTCAAACTTTTTCTTTGAAAATTACGATCTAATACCTTTGTATATGTATACATATACAAGGCTAATACTTATAACTCCTACAAGGTGGTTAGACATGTGGAAATATCGAATACAGAATCTATATAAAATTATTATATGTCTCGTACATTGCTTGGAAATCGATTTTTCTTTTAAACTAGGGCAAATCAACTTTAATCAATAAGTATGAAGTTAGAGGCAAAGATAATTCCTATTAGTTGCAATATGCACTCAAGGCTATTGGATTATCCAAAACTAAAGTCGAATCAAAAGGGAATATTAACATAAACAATAGCGGGAAAATGCGTACATTAACAAAAACGTTGATCCAGATATTTTGGCACATTTTTCGATACGTTCGACGTAACACCAACTTAACGGCTTATAAATGTAGGAGTCCGGACTTTCTTCCATTTAGTACCAATTCGTTTGTCGCGTTGCGAGCAGTGTTTTAGTCTTGGTTCGATTCACCAGCATAATTGATTTGTTTGAACTGTGACCTTGTTTATTATACGCGTATTTAAGTGAGGAAGAATGTACCCCCAACATCACTACGTAAGTTTCACATATCTAGAATGAAATCTATTGTTATGTGCTATTTTCCTCAATTTCCGATTTTTCTTTTAATCTTCGCCTCTTAACCTCTAATCTATTTCTGCAATACAGTGCAAGATTATTGTGTTGTTGGACTGCTAAGTTATAAGTAGATAGTTGCCCGAAGACGTAAATCCTTGCGACAACTAAACACCAAATAGTAGTAACAAATTGGCATTGTTATTATTACGTACATATGCACATTGTATTATATGATCAGTGTAAGTACGTAACATATGTGTTAAGACACGGAGGAGAACTTGATTGTAGTAAAATGAAATGAAATAGCATTCTTCTACGGTAAATTTCTTTTTTAAATGTGTCACAAAGCTTATATTAATGCCGGTTAAAGTTTAATAAATACACATAATCCACTAAAATATTTAAAAGGATTAGGTTGTAAAATCTAGGCGTAAGACCTACTTATATTAACCAATTTTTTGGTTAAATAACAGTTTAAAATACCTAAGTGTTTGTCGATTAGAAATTTTGTGTGAGGAATATGATTGGATTAATACTATTATTGATAAGATGTTGTTATTTGTAACGTGAAAATTGTAGTAGTTTTCAAATACTATAATAACATTAGGAATATAAAGTAACAGTTGATGCCTGTCAAAATAAGGTGTGTACCGATTTCCTGTAGACACAATCTGTAACAATGCCAATTACATACTACTAGTTTTTGCTCACAACTTTAAAAAATAAAAGCTAGGAATATAGTATAATTATAAATGGCTTATTAAAAATGCAAATGTCTTGTGCAGTTTGGCTTAATTAATTAAAATATATGTATTTAATTGCATATCTTTTTACTAACCAACAAGTAAAGATAGTAAATTAATAATTATTTTGATTCTAGAATAGATACTTTCCGTAATGTGTGGATATGTTTCTATTTCGTACTGAAATTAGCAATTGATGGGAAAACTAAATCTGGCAATGTTCTTCTTTAAGATAAAACTATTCGATAAGACAGAATTTCAAATGAAAATAAAGCATGTTTTAAATAGGTAGTGCTAAGCAAAAGCTATCTGTAAAATCAGACACCAGCTGTGCTAGGAACCTTAGACTTGGAAAATTGAATTTATTGCGAATGTATTAGCCAACGCAATCAAAACACAGCTTTATTGTTTGGCTCCAGCTTTCGGTTTTTATTTTAAACTAGAAAGACATGTAATTGATGAACAATATTACTTACATGTTGTGTATTAAAATAGTTTCTGACATCGTTAAAATTATGGAGTAGATGTTTACGTTAACATGTTAAATTATTAAAATAGTAAAACAGGTACACATTGTTTGTCTGCTATCATAATAATCTATTTCGAAAATGACTACAGTCGGAAGGTAAATATATCAAAATGTAAAATAAAAGTGCATACTCCTACAAAACAAGACCAGCAAAACCCAAAAATAGCACAAATAAGATAAGATATTAAATTTTATTAGGCAGGCTACTGTGCGTTGTGAATATTTGATATTTTTTGTTCTATGTGAGTGTAAACCGTACTCGGAAAACCAGGTGGGGTGAGATAGACATGAATATCGCCACAAAAGCATTAGAATTGTAACAAGTAAGGTTATTGGGGTGTAAATTTTAATATGAATAAACAAAATACACAAAAGTAAACATTAAAACTGTTCATAACACTGTGTGCTAGAGTTGAAATCGTTAAAGAAGTACTTATGCGTCACATGTGTCGATTTTTTGATTAAGTTGCTGCTGATTGGTTGCCAAACACTATCACCATAGAATACCACTTCATTGCCTTCCCTTTAATGTCGCGCATCTAACGATGACGTAATATGTACTCCTGGAATAATTTTAACTTCACCAATTGTACGGTAAAAGAAGCGCCAATGTGACGCCTGCATGTAACCATGCAGTTGGCTGTACGTAATGGCGTGGCTAGTAAAATTTAATAATATAAACTTAAATATTCTTAAATTGTATTTCAAGTAAATTTTATCATGTCGAATAAACTATTAGATATTAAAATTTAAAACTTTTGCAACAGGGCAACAAACAGTAAAGCGCTAAATTCCCCAAGAACAATATGCATCACGTTCGAATGTTACCGTTATACATACACTTTCATTACTTCGACGTGTGATAATTTTTCTCTATATTTGGTACGACCAGAGTTTAATTTTTTCGATATTTTAATTATTTTTGATAAAATATGGCTTAAATGCTGGGAACATTGTCATTTGTGATTAGTGATACGAAGTTCTATGCCACTGTTCTTCTATTTAAATTTTCAAATGTCGAATCGATAAGTCTCATTATGGAAAATAGTCTAGAATCAAATGTCTCTTAATTTCTTTTGCGCTTTCTTAATGGCTGCGTTATTTAGATAAATTAATTCGTTAACATCACCAAAAACTTTCCTAAACATCCTTATTTTACGTACATATGACATCTTTCCTAACGTTATCTTATTACTTCTAGGGGTCTGGTAGACCGCCATATCCACCGTCACATGGGGCACCATATCCTCCAGCCCCTACCGCTCAATCCGTATATCCACCTAGTTTAGGTTTCAGCGTAGATGCCCCTATTTATATGCCAACTCCCGGGTATCCGCCATCCTCTTCTGGACCGTACCCACCTGTTTCTAACGCTCGTTATCCGTCCGGATCTCCAGCTCATTATCCTTCTGGCTCTTCCGCCCCATATCCATCTTCGGGATCTTCGATTCCTTATGGTTCCGGATCTCCAACTCCCTATCCAGCAGCGTCTTCCATTCCTTATCCTTCTGGACCGTCTTCAGTTTCTTATCCTTCAGCATCTCCAGTTTCTTATCCATCTTCGGGAACTTCAGCTCATTATCCTTCAGTAACCAATGTTCAACGTCTGCATACGTTTTCCTCATATTCTTCAGCTTCTTCCGGATCTGCGTATCCAACAGCTTCTTCTCATGCAAAACCATCTTCGCCATATCCGAGAGACCCACATAAAACCACTTACCACACATCCTCCGCTTCTTACCCAAACACACAATACTCACAGAATCCAACTCTTACTAACGCACTCAGTAGTTCTCATTACGGTACTGGACCAACTGTATACAAGGTAAAAATGAATTTGTTTTAATTTTCGTCCGCAAGAATTTATAGCTTTGGCTTTGTATTCGTTCGTAATGCTTAAAAACGTATCGAGTATCTGTTTTTTGTTGTTAATTATTAACATTCCTTGTAGGGTACACCAACTGTTGTACCAGCAAGTCCTTTTAACGCACGAGACGATGCCGAAATATTGCGTAGAGCCATGAAGGGTTTCGGTACAGATGAGAAAGCTATCATCAACGTATTGTCCAGGCGCACAAATGCGCAACGTTTACAAATAGCTGTTGAATTCAAAACTATGTATGGAAAGGTATGCTAATCGGCTAATATTTACTTAATTATATTGTTTATTGTTGGCATTCCGACAATAATTCTGATTTGTCAGATGGGCGCATGCGTAAGGCGACAAAGCAAATATATTTTCCAATTTTAGGATTTAGTTAAAGATTTGAAAAGCGAAACTAGCGGGAAATTCGAAGATCTTCTAGTAGCCTTGATGACTCCGTTGCCCCAGTTTTACGCGAAAGAATTGCACGACGCCATAGTGGGTATCGGAACGGAAGAGAGTGTTTTGATCGAGGTGCTTTGCACCAAGAGTAATAACGAAATTAGGACGATACGACAGGCTTATCATTCGAGTAAGTTTTGCCCCCATTCCCCGAGCGTCGGAATTGCGTAATTTATACCTCAAACTGTATTTTCAGTGTACAACAAATGTTTGGAAGACGATCTTAGAGGAGATACATCTGGCACCTTCAAACGTCTCATGGTTTCCCTGTGCAATGCATGCAGGGACGAAAGTATGGTGACAAATCCCGCACAGGCTGCCGAAGACGCACGACAGCTACTAAAAGCTGGTAATATAAAATTTATTATTACTGGAATTTATCGTTTTGTACGTGTTTTGAAGAGATTAAGTATTTTTTGAGCCTTAAATGTTGCCAACATAATTATGTTTCTCCTGGTAATTGGCAAAAGTGAGCTGAAGTTTCGTATAACCCCACTAAAGATATTTCTTCGTCATGCAACGGTCAAAAATGGTTTTAGTACATTAGCATTTATTACATTTATATTCTCTTGCAATTTGGAATGTATTTATCGTAATTCGATACCTTTGGCGCCATCTGTTGGGGTTTTCCGTGACTAAGCGTTAGTAGCAAATATTAGTTCATGCTATTTAATAGCTGCGTTCGTTTATTCGTTCCAGGAGAACTATTTGTATCTTGGCGTTCGTTTATTACAAACGGAGCTAATAGATTTCTTTTTTAATCGTTTGAAAAATTA
>JARFOC010067278.1:0-16787 GCA_031763485.1 Osmoderma eremita | reverse complement strand
TATGCATGCATATTTTAGGTGGATAAGCGAATATCCTGGAACATAAAAACTAAGGGTGATGGAGAAATTCTGAAAACCTAATTGGTTTCAGCATGCAAAGTATGTGGAAATGTTTGTGCTTGGGACAAAAATTTTGTTAACCAGTGTTATTAAATCAGTACTGCAACACTACGTTATCTGAGATGAAGATATTTAAATAATTTCATAAGGCAGAGCCGCATTTATCACAATATACAGGGCGGAAGCGATTAATCTGGGATAGGAAACCACGATACAAGTGGTCGACTATAAGAAAGTGGTACTGATAATAAGGGCCCGTCTGCATGTCAGACTTTAAAGCCATTCATTCGCCCAAAATCTATGAGGAGAAGCTTGAACAGTATAATTGCAAACTATACACACGCATTATATTGCCGATAATCGTAATAAAATTAAATGAACAGTAAAGATAGCAAGGACTGTGGGACAGCACAACAAACACATTGTTCGGATTACTCCTCCCGCGCAAAGAATTAATTAATTCGGGACGACACGTGTTTCGGGACTACGTGGATTCCCATTATCAAGTCAGATACCGAATTAATATTGCAATTCGTAATCCGACTTGATAGTGGGAATCCATGTATTCCTGAAACACGTGCCGTCCCGAATTAATTAATACTTTCTGCGGGAGGAGTAATCCAAACAGTGTGTTTAAATTAAATGAAGTTGATTTTGTAAAAAACAAAAGTTCTAACTAAAAACTATTCTTTTGTATTATAATCAACGAAACCGTTACCTCTAAACGAAGCTATAAATCAAAAACTATATAGGCAGATAACAACTGTTCAAAATTTGTAAATATAAAACAAATAAGCATTAATTACAAAATTTAAATATGTTAAGTAATAGAAGACACAACTTTGCAATGGAACATTTAGAACGGCATTTAATAATCAGTTGTTTTTGGGATTAGCAGTTTTTTTTATAAAAGATTGTTTTGATAAAAATAAAATGTTATTAGTTAGCTATAGTCATTTTTGTATTGTTTATCTAATATTTAGACCTCTTTAATGCTTCTTTGTCAAAATTTTGTCTTTTTTAATTGCTTTTTCCTGTTTTGTTGCCTTTCAGTCCAGTCCCCAATATCTAACAAAAACTCATAAAGCCCATATGCAAAAAAAAATATTTTCATATTTATCAAACAAATCTTAATTAAATCAGTAACTCCCAGATCACCGGGACCTGTAGTGGCTTAAATAAACACAACGTAAATCATTTTTGAAGATATTTAATTTAACCAATAAAATAAATGCACTAAATATTCTCATAATTAGGTGAATCACACCGGAAACGTATTTGATTTATATTTATTCATCATTCCTTGGCCGGCACGTTCGCCAGACATTACTCCAATGGACATTTCTCTTTAACAATTATGATACATGTCTAGAATTGCATGTGATACAACTTAACATTTCAAGTTATGGACAAGTTTTTTGATTATTAATAAAATAAAATAAATTAAACATCACGTTCTTTCCTTACGGCCGAAAACCGTAAAGTTACAATCAACATAGGATTATTTCAAATTTTATTTCAATAAAAAATAATTTCCTTAAAATCTAGTCTAATTAAAAAGATGGATATATTTGTTTGTGGAACTACATATTGAGCGGTTTTAAAATTGCAAATGTTATAAACAAGAGCAGATTGTGTTTGTGTGTGGGGGAGGGGAGGAGAGCTGATTTTAAAATAGTAATTATAATTATTATTATTACATATTATATTATGATTACTATTTTAACCATTCATGGATTTTCCTCTTAAATATTTAAAAACAATTATTTCCCCATATTCACTTTACCACAAACAAATAGATCCATCTTTTTAATTAGAATTGCTTTTAAGGTAATTATCTTTTATTGAAATAAATTTTGAAATAATCCTATGTTGATTGTAACTTTACAGTTTTCTTTCCTTACGGCCATTCGTGATGTTTATTTTATTTTATTTAATGAATAATCAAAAAACTTGTACATGACTTGAAATGTTAAGTTAAGAAATTGGTAAGTTACCTAAATTTGTATACAAATGTATACAAATCGAAATCTCCTATTTCACATTTCCGGTTTGTTCCTTCTGATTAGATCGCTTTCGGTCTGGCTTTATTTGATTTCTTAAAAAACCAGTGGCCGCGTTTCATGGTTTCTCATAGCACTAACTAAGTAATCCATTAAATTTTTTGTTAGCTGATCGACGGACATTAATTTCATTTTGCAACAACGAAAGTATAATAAAAATGCTACCACGGGATAAGGTCCTGTGCGGTATGAATGTTCACATTCAGTAATAGTTGTTTTATCTATTCGGCAAGTTCGTTACGTTTTTTATTACATTGAATGTCAGGCGTTATAATATAGTTTAAATACTTTTACAAAAGAATGAAAAACAAAATAGGTCGCCTATATAATCAGCGAGCACTTCGATTTCCAAATATTTCAGATATTTCTTTTATGTATGAACAAACAGTGTGGATAACGGCAAAATTTATAGGTAATTACAAAGTTAGACGTGTGCTTTTAATATAATAATCCCCGCAGATGTCCAGGTATAGATATACAGAACAAATAGATTAAATAAATGTTGTTTCAGTGAGATAATAAATGTTCAACTTGTTAATGCAAAATTCTATTAACATTTTTTGACAATCATTGGCACGTTTTAAGTCACCTTAACCTTTGAATTGTCTGTAAATAGGAATTATAACGAACGAAGGTTGATTCCACAAAAACAAGCAATTTTTTCGGTCTATATATTGCAATTATTCACTGAGATTTCTCAAACGTTTTACATTACTGCTTATCTGTATAGAGTAAACTTTTGGATTGTTTGTAAATAGATATTACAACGCGATTGAAGGTTGGTACAACAAAAACAAATAATCTATTCGGTCCCCAATTAACCAATTAATCAACGCGATTTCCCAAACGTTTCAAATCACATAATCTACCCGTCCTTAGCAGAGAGTTGCGGTTTATCGGTCGATATAGTAAAAAGAAAATGTTATTGCCTATTCAACGGCGACAAAAAGTTTGCGCTGCAGTTATCGAAACGTAGCCTACGTTAATATACAAACAAACACGTATTTGAGTCGGGGATCATTCGTCTGGTTGTCAGTCTTGAACCAACAGCTACGCTGGGCGGTCAATCTGGCCGGGTTTCTTTAGTATTATCGTTCGGTTGCTTATCGACGGCAGTATGGAAGTGAAAGATCTCGAGGGACTTATCAGCAAGCACTTGGGTGACGGCAAAACTTTAATATCGTACGAGAGTTCTAATCTATTATCTTCTGGTGAGAATTACGGAAGTATTCTACTGAACATAAAGATAAAATATCGAAGTGTACACGGTGAAGATAAAGATACTGAGTGGGTGGCAAAGATCGCACCTCCTATACCTTTTCTGTGGGAATTTTTCAATACTCCAGTAACATTCAAGAAGGAGGTAGGTGTTTATAGGGAAATACAATCGTTCCTTAATGAATTCGGCAAGGAAAGAGGTATCGAGAAACTTATCGACAATTTTGCTGAATACCACGGCTCGAGAATATCGCTGAATCCCGATACGGACGAAGTGGATCGCGATGCCGTCTTGCTGATGGAGAATCTGAAGACGACAGGATACGAATGCGGGGATAGGTTCCTAGGATTCGATTATGCTTGCTCCAAACTGCTGTTGGAAGGCATGGCAACCCTTCACGCATCAGTAATCGCTTATAAATTGGCAAGACCCGACCAGTTTAAAGCTAACATCCTACCGTATTTAACCAGGGATTTCTTCTTCGATGCCGGCGAAGAGCAATTGCGTCAATTTATCGAAACCCTAAAGCGTGTCGCTGTCTCGGCAAATCCAGATTGCGCCGAACATCTTCCGAAATTAGAAGAAAGATTTATGAACGTAACACGCTCGTTTAGAACCCCTTTAAATCCGAGAGAGCCTTTCGCAACTTTCGTACACGGCGACCTATGGGTAAACAACGTCCTGTTGAAATTCCAAAATGGCGCTGCCGTCAAACACAAAATGGTCGATTTTCAAATCATCGAATACAACTCCGCAGCTAACGATGTGTTATTCTTCATCTACAGTAGCATAGAAATGGCGACTCTGGAAAAACACCTCGATGAATTCTTCAAAGTTTACCACGACTATTTCATTTTGACCCTCGAAAAGTTAGGTACTGATATCGTGCCGTTCGGCTACGAAGCGTTCATGGAAGAATGCGCCAAAGCTGCGTGGGATTTGCAATTAGCTCATTTGACTTTCATGCACCTTCCTATGTTTACTCAGAAAGGTGAAGCCAAAGAATTGACGGAGTTTGGTGCGTGGACTACCTCCGACATCGATGCTAACGTGAACAGATTACATCCGATTGCGGGAAAGAGGCTGCAGTTTATTTTATTGGACTTTGTCAAGCGGGGCTGGGTCTAACAATTATAATTTATCATTAATTGTACATACTCATTACTATAATATTCTGTTTATTGCAAAAATAAAACAACATTTTTTGAAGTTGCTTTAGAATACCTTGGTTCTTTACAATGGTTGTGCAATGTCTCCATTTTATATTAATGGGCACAACTATAGTAGTATGAAATATCTTGTAAACAATTAATAATTAATAACAATACTACACTCCATCTCCTAGCTCATTTGGAAGTCATATGAATTTAAACATTTCTAAACGGTTTTTTTTTGTTGAAATAAATAGGAAACAACACAACAAATATTTTTGTCACTATTGTTTTTCAATTTATTTTTATATTGCATTCATTGTAATATGTAAATAAGAGAATCTACAGTTCAAATTAAACGACAGTAACGACAAGATAATAAACAATGCAAGGAAGGATAAGGAACTTAAATGCACAGGAAATAAACAATCAGCTGTGTGATACAAACAAATAGATTCAAAGAGCAAGCAGACGTGTACTACATTTTAGGAGCCAAATAATCTTATATAATCTTCCCTGTTTTCCTTTCATTCAAATACAATAAATTATTTATTTTCATAAGAAGTGCTTCCACTATTGTTTTGTCCTAAACATTTTGAGACAATACAAATTTCTATATATTGAAGGATTGTTTTTCAATCTACTGATAACAGCTTGTTTATAAACCACAAGTATTATGATAATTAATTGCAGTAGCAATTAACTATCATAATATTGGCACGAACAATTTATGCTTGTTCAATCTATACAAATGATATAGTGTACTTGTTTACTAGAAATAAGCAATAAACTTCCAGCTAGGTTTATGTCAATGAATATGACACTATTTCATACTTCAATTCCTGATTTTAATGTAAATGTATATACTCAGCAATTTTCTGGTGAATTTCCATCCAATAATTAAGCTAAGTTGATAATTATAGCGGTAAAAAGTACTAAATATAATAACAAGTTTTATTAACCAAGAATCCTGCTATTCAACGTATTATAATTACATATAATGGGAGTTACTAGTGACGCTCACGAACAGGGAAAAATCTCTCAATGTTTAAAAATATATCTCTAAGAATTCATTACGGAGTAGATCATCATAAACAAATATTACTAAATTGCACTGAATAGCACCTTATAATATTTTAATTTAACAAGAATCATTGAAAACTTACCCCACTACAGTTTGTGAAATATTTTCGATACGTAAATATACATGAAAATGTCACATTTTTGTAGACAACCAATGAAAATATCTAACATTTTTTAAGTGAGGAAATATACAGGGTGTTAAGAAAATGTGTCAGATACTTAAGTGGTCAAAATATTCACAAAAGTCTTAGCAAATAAGGGGCCGCAAATGGAATGTTTCGGAGATAGGTAGCAGAATTTATTTTTGTGAGAATTTCTGCATTTTTTTCTATTTTTCGTTCGCAAAAAATTTTCTTATTATAGCCGACTGGTGTTCAATATCTAGTGGTACTTAGTATAAAGAATTGTAATGTAACCCAAACGAATGAGGTTCATTTTCATCAGTACATATTTTTACCGATTAAAAAAACAATTATTATCCAGGTTTATTTAAACCGTTATCGCATTTTCTTTAGTTGAGATAATACATAATAACAATTTTAAAAGAATGCTATTATGTAGGTAGACTTAATATTCCTTTAACCGTGTAAAAATGCCATTATCGGCGCACGGTTAATTGTTTTTGGCATTTTTGATGTTTCTTAATATCCTTGTTAACTATTCGTTAATTTAAATAATGTATGTAATAATCATAACTAAATATCTCACTCACGCCTGGGTTTAAAAACAGTCGATTTACAAACACTTGCCAACTGCTAAAAATATATTTACCGCAAAATCAAAGTAGAATCAAACACGTCTGTTCTGGGCTAAATTCTATATTCAACTATCCATTACAGTTAACTGATTGTGTATGTGACTCATTGTCTTTCTTTTATAATTTGCAGGTAGAGTTTGGGTTCCAACCAATACATATTTTGCTTGATGAGTATTAGATTGAAGATACTGAGTGGTCTCATTGTATTATGACGAACATCACGCCTCATCAACTCCTCATCGTTACAATTAACATTACATTGAACATATCCAGTGTTACATATACAATTGTTTAAAATAAATTAGATTAATTTTGTTCCTTTGAGCGAATAAGATCTTGCGACATTGTGTACCTAAAGCAGTTTGTTATTCTGTTATGGAACGCAATTACATTCATAAGCATAGGACAGTAATGATAAGTACATTTTCAAGAACACGAAAATATTTTGTTAACGGCACGGATCCGCAAACATCTTAGCAATAAGCTATTAATATTTCTTAGGGATAATTTTGTCAATATGTTATAAATTATCTAAACAGAACGTCACATTCACAAACAAACCATTAAAATCCATTAAATTCCACTTGCCTACAAGCGAAATAACTTCTACCTAAATTCAAATACATAAGGTGTCCCAAATAAATTGGGAATTTTTTTAAATATTGGTTTTAGAAGAAAAAGATATACATAAGCTAATTGTACCTGCATTGCCAGTCCAGTTAGGAAAACGCTCCAAAAGATAATTACACACAGCTCGGCAATTACGAGCAGGTCCAAATTTAGTGGTATTTCATCCGACATGTCTTCCAATTCATTAGGCAAATAGTGTAAATATAGTTTAACATTGAAGTTGTTTTCATAAAAATATTGCCCCAATAGCTTTATACCAAAAATGCCACACCACACATTAAATAAGAACACATATTAATCTTTCTCCTTTCGGTAGTAAGGTGAGGAGTTTTTGCAAAAATGACCTTCTTCCAGTGCTTACAAAATTTTTCCAAACGACAATCATTCTAGCCTTCCAAATGACACCATACGGTTTCAGCTAGAAATTTGCTTACTTTGTATGAGCTGGATTGGTAGGCGAAAACCGGTAGCATGACCTTTGATATCCCCAGATCTTGATTGTTTAAGGGATTATTTAAAATTCTAAGTGCACATCAACACACGACAATATTTATCTGAATCGCAAAATCGCATTAGAGATCAAATGCACCGAATTAACCCGGAAATGATACAAAATGTTCAAGAAAAATTTCTACACAGGCTTGTGTATTGTCAAGTAGTCGGTGGATGGCTGTTCGAACACTTAATTCAATGATTGTATTTTCGGAGTTTTCATTTTTTTTTGTTAAAAATAAAATTTACGTTTTCTAATATTCAATTGTCATTTATTCCAAAATTTTTTGCATAAGGTGGCAACATTGTCGTACTGTCGGTTCGACAATGAAAAGATCTCTCAAAATCAAGAGAATAAAATTAAGGCTGCCATTTATAAAAGAAGTTCATGACGTCATTACACAAAAACAAATGCTGGTGTGAAATCGCTTTCATGTAAAAAAGTGTATTTTTATTTAAAAAATCGGGAATTTTCGCCAAATTTCTTGTTTCCCTTTCTGCTTTACTGAATTTATTCCAAATTTTAGGCGCGCACTGTATGTTAATATAGACACTTAATCATCAGAAACCTTGGTAAAGGATTAGAAAATAATTTAGAGCCTATTGTTTTCATAACTTAGCATCGTCATGAGACTGCTATTGTAAGTGAATTAAATTTGGATTTTCTAGGCAGGCTTACAGCTAAATATAGGTATATGCACATATCATCTTACAAAGTAAATTCTTTTTTTTCCTGAAGTTAATATTCTCATAACTAGAGCTGGTTAAAGTGTTTGTTAAACAGGATGGGTTGGTCACCGATGGAAGTGCTCGTGAATGAAAAAAAAAAAAATACGAATATTATCTCCTTGATCGTAAAACGTTCTTTTCATAATACATATACACTATACACTAAAACATTGAAATTTATCAGCGGACACTGTAGAGGGTCTAGTAATAATGATCTGTTAACACCACTTTTAATAAAAATAAAAAACAAAAAAAATACAAACTCAAAGAATGTAAGTTATTGTAATAAAATAATAATATGGATTAAACAAAAATAAATGAAAATTCCAGAAGAAACCAATGTAAAGGAAACAGAATTGACGTAATGTAAACATTAATCATTACCAAATAGTATTTAGTAATACAAATTTTAAGGCCCTTTCGTTGAAGTTGTAAACACTTTCTCAATATGCAACAATTTTCCAGGCCGAAATCTACGCCATTGAGATGTGCGCAAGAGAGATTTTGAACAAAAACTTCAAGCACAAATCAATAAAAATTTACAGCGATAGTCAGGCTGCTTTGAAAGCATTGGAGGCGCACAAATGCCACTCTAAACTGATCTGGAACTGTAGAACTATTCTAAACATAATAGCGGCATCAAAGGTGTACTTAATTACAACATCGTGCTAGTTCTAGAAGTCGAGTTATGAGGGGTCGCTATTTCGCAACTGACGAAACGATCCGATTGCGATTTTCCGGTTTTTCGATTCTGTTAATTATATAATGAATCTCGCGAGAGCTAAGCTGAGCATGCATGTATTTGATCACAACATCGTGCTGGTTCTAGAAGTCGAGTTATGAGGTGCCGCTGTCTCGCAACTGGTGAATACACAGAAGTAGTCCAAATCGCAATCGGAGTCGACTGGCGGTGTCTAAATAGCGACCCCTCATAACTCGACTTCTAGAACCAGCACGATGTTGTGATCAAGTACACGCATAATTACTAAAACTTGATCGTAAAGGGATCAAAATAATCACTTCTGTGTTTACAGGTCACTGCAAACTCAGGATACAGAAATGGATACAGAATGGATGGACACAGAATTGGATTATCGGAAGAAACCGAATGCCGACTGTGCATGGAGGATAAAGAAACAGTAGAGCACTGTCCGACGGCCACCCGCATCAGGTTCTCTATTTTTAGAAGGGAAATTACTACCCTAGCTGACCTGAAAAATTCCTCATTGAACAAGATTCTGAGCTACCTCAAGGGATGAACTCTAGGATGCCATCCGCTCCACAATAGGACTAAGCGACCGAGGTGGAAGGAGTGATCGACAACCCAGCGGATGACATCATTTTCCCAAGTAATCCCAAGTAAGTATACTTTCTACAATACTAGGGATAATTATTTTTATAACGTATTGTCCAATATCTTTATTTCAATTCTTTGTGTCGTGCAGTACCCTATTCGTGTGTCATACAAAATAAGTATCTCCAGTGGTATGGAAGTGGTAAAGCATATGACAAAACACAGTTTGCCAAAAATAAGGCCAAAATCGTGAAGACCATAACCGAAATGGAAAACTTATTAGGACTTATAAGATGTTCAGTTATTCAGTTGTTACTATTTCCATTCTTTGTTGGATTTTGTTGATCCGATGTGTCGGCAGTTCTTCTACTGCCATCATTAGGGTGGTCTTGATAAGTGGTGTTTTTTGCCAAATGCATTCGCGCAACTTCTCTGGCAAATATATCTGAAAACCAATTTCTGACTATTCACAGACAGCTGACAGATCTCTATGCGCTGTTATTCCCTATTTATTTTGTCTCGCGTATCGTGGTTACCGGGCTTCTGGTAATGCTGTTCTGTATCATTTGTAAACAAACATCTTTAGTTTGCAGGCTTGGTGTACTTATGGCATTTGTTGTTGTTGCCATATATGCTGCTTCTCTTAACTCTGTATAGAACGGTGTATAGAAACGTCAGATCAACAAAATCCAACAAACGATGGAAATAGCCCACAGAACAACAACTCAATTAATCATCCATCGTCAACAATCTCTCGTCACGAGTAAGATGGAAGCAGCTAACTCCCTAAAGGGGAAAAAGTGAGAATGAGGAAGAACAAATTTCAAGACTTTTCACAAAAAGCACATCCAATTTTATACCCTAACAGGTTATGCCCTAAGAAGTGCGTCGAGCAACTCTACCTTCCTTTTAAATTAATTAAAAAGAAGTTTTTTTTTAATTTTGGGAAGGTTAGGCTGTATTAGGTCAAAAGCATAAAAATAACTACCACTAAATCTCTTCTTACAACTGCATGTTTGGTGAGGCACGGCTCATGCAGTTTTAGATATTACACCTACAGAAACAGATTTTCTGATTAAGAAAATCTACTGTCTTAAAACGAGAATAATAGTAAGAATTCTTTCTCGCAAATACGCAATAATAAATTTCTAACCTAAGAAAAGTTGTTTTAGAAAAATCAATGACAGAAGAATATTTATATGTGGTGGGGTAATAAGTGATTTCTAGACGAACGTTACCACTTTAAGAGAGGTCCGTTTTAGTGCCTTACCTAATCAACAAGAAATCAGCTATTTCAATATGTATATATGTACTCTTATTAAATATGGTGGCCATATTAAGTTACCACTTAGGACTAAAACAATATCTTCGTCCCCTATACATTTTTACCTCATTAGGAAAAATTTTCATCACCAATAGGGTAGTAGAATGCAACATTTGTATTTACAGAATAAATAATAGTCTGTTCAAATGGCGACTATTATTTTTTACAATTCATGACATCACAGTTCCCTTATATACGAGTGAGTATGGAAATTTGCTACAATCGTCTGATCAAACTGAGCAATTGAAACATGTCACACATGACCGGTAAACAGCGAATCGCGTATCTACATATGGATGGGTAATGGTAAACACATTTTATTTCTAGCAAAATTAATTGCGTTTATAATATGATATTACACATGTATTATGTACAAGTATACATATGTAACATATGCTAATTCACTTTATGCAAAAGCTGGATACAATTAGTATTATTGATTTAGTAGATATTTTTTAAAGGAAACTTAATAATTCTTTAAACAACTTCTAATTGGTTATTTTTATAGTTAGGAAACATTGGGTTCAGTATATTTTATTTATTTATTTAATGGGAATAATTATTTCTTAAAATTAGTGTCACATCCTTGGTTATCCTTCGTAAATTTTTTGATCCAACAAAATAGAGTTAAGAATTTACTTATCTCATTCTAAGCAAATATATTGTTTTGCAGATATACAAACCGAGATTTTTAGGCAAACATATTCGGAATGCTTTTCTGTGCGGGTACATAGTCCTACCTTAGCCGTACAAGTATGACGAGTGATTTGAATACTGTGTGGAGAAGTAATAGGAACCATTTCTAAGGCAAATCATAAATCTCACAATAAACCCGGACAGTGATAACACCGTTTATAAAGACGTTCGAAAAAAACAAGTCATTTAATAAAAAATAAACGTGTCAGCAATTCTTTAACTGATTAAAATGAAATAAAAAGCAATTGACGCAATTGTAAAAGGAACCAGAACTGTCGGTATAAAATTTTAAGTTAGTATTTAATTTATTCTGTTTTAATCGCTGCTTATTTTGTGTGTCATTATAGTTTATAACTAACTTGTGAACGATACAAAAGTGTAGGAAAACGAGGTAAGTTTTCTATTGTAAACGCGTCAAATGTTTTGTAGTTTCTCTTTTGTGTTTATGATGAAAAGAAGTGCAATTGTTTTTTTAATAAAATTTCCAACTCACATAGAACGTTCTTAAGAAACCTAGGCTGGTTTCTCGTGATACGAGGGCATTCTATAGATATAGGCAATTAGTTTTATTTCTTCTTTAATCATACAATAAATTCTAATAAACATCTAACATTACTTTTTTTCAACGGTATTTACAACCATAATAGAAAAATGAAGTGGGTTTGTTGTAATTAATAATGACGGAGTTTTGTTTGTGAAACAAAGATCTTTACTAACATATTATGCGGTTGGATCAATGCCAATACCTTCCGAATCCCAGAAAATGGGAATTACCCAACCCACTTATAAAAATTCCTAGAATATTGCCGCTTTGTCTTCTAATTACAGCATAATTTAAAATGATTATTCACCACAGTTGAAGAAAAAAACATTAATGGAATCATCCTATATATATATATATATATATCCCAGAAGTTTAAAATTGTTTAAGCAAACTAACTTCTACATTATTTACTATCCTATGTTAAAGTAATGTAAACACACGTTTAGCACCAACATTTTGTATAACAATAATTTTATTTACAACCAGAAATAGTTTAGCATACTCGATACAGATAAAAAAATAGTTTATTCATATCTTTCAGACTGCTAACATTGGAAAAAATGAGTATTAGAAGTGTAGAACAACTCATTCTTCCGTACTTGATACAACAAGGGCTGCAACTTCTCTCCTACGAATCTAAATATTTTTTACCTCCTGGCGAAAATTATGGAAGCACAATACTGGCACTGGAAATCAAAGTGAGAGATCAAAACAATGTTGAGGAAACTATCTACAGCGTAGCGAAGATGTTACCACCTAACAAGGCCCTACGGGATTATTTCAACACTTCTGTGACGTTCAAAAAGGAAATCACGCACTACAAAACTATAGTACCGCTTTTAGGTGAGTTTGGAAAGGAATTGGGTATTGAAGGCCTAACAGATTTCAGTCCTGCATGTATTGGAAGTAGAATTTCCTTAAATCAAAACTCCGATGTGGTAGATGACGATGCTGTGCTGGTACTTGAGAACCTTAAAATCCGAGGCTATACCGTTGGAGATAGATACAATGGTTTTGATATTGAAACCAGCAAGTTGGTGCTAAAAGATATGGCAAGTATGCATGCGAGTATAATAGCTGTGAAACTGTTAAAACCGGAAGAGTTTAAAAGTCGTATACTACCCAATTTAAATGAAGCTATGGTATTTATTGCACCCGATACAATACTCGATAATTTAGTAGCACTCACGCAGAAATACGCATCCAGAAATCCTCAATGTCTTCCATTACTGGATAGGATCGCGAATGGAATTAGAAAAATGAAAGACTTCTTCGTTTATTCCAAAACCAGAGAACCTTTCGCCACCTTGGTACATGCAGACCTGTGGGTCAATAATATGCTGATCAAATACGAAAACGGTAAACCAATCAGCAACGTTTTCGTCGACTTTCCAGTTTGTAAATTCGGATCCCCGGCCAGAGATCTACTTTTCTTCATATACTCCAGCCTCGGATTAGAATTTCTTCCGGCAAAAGTGGACGAATTGATCCAATTTTATTACGATAACTTGATAGATATGTTAATCAAACTCAAATGCAATACAAGTGAATTTACCTACGAACGTTTTTTGGACGAAGTTGACGAAGCTGCGAGAGATACCGAATTCTGCCATTGCATATTCATGCTGACCCCGATTTATACCATTGCGAGCGATGCAATTAATCTAAACGAATGGGATTTGGGTAAGATAGCACCGCCTGGTGAGGAAATGCTTCATCCGAATTACCACAAGAAATTACAAGTTACCGTATTAGATTTTGCTAGACGAAATTGGATTTAGTAATTGGGAATTATTATGTTATTAATTACAATACGTCAATTCTTTATGATATTTACCAGACCGCTGGAATACTGAATGTGTTAGAAAGGACAGTAATGATTATGAAAATATCATGTAATTTTATTAATCCTTAATTTGTTTTGTGCACATTTCCAACAATAAACCAATCAATTACTGTTACAATTTACTGTTTGAATCACAAGTTTTAATCTTACCGATAAAAATAAATTGTTATGATGGAGGTAGTATTAAGAATGACTACAATGAAATATTTTAACAAATAACAGTTTCAAATTATGATTCCGCCAGGATAAAAATATCAGACTGCTCTCTATATTACCTAAACTCCGTAAATTCTACACAATTTTCTTATACTGTATGTAATTTAAAACAAAGATTCAATAACACTATCAGAAATTATCCTCTTCCCTGACCAGCAATAACTCACCAAAACCATGTCACTAGGAGCTAAACACACTGTTCGGATTACTCCTCCCGCACAAGTATTAATTAATTCGGGACGACACGTGTTTCGGGTATCCACGTATTCCCGAAACACGTGTCGTCCCGAATTAATTAATACTTGTGCGGGAAGAGTAATCCGAACAGTGTGTTTATCGTGCTGCCCCACAGTCCTTGCTATCTTTACTCACTAGGAGCTGATCTACCAGATTTTAACAGAAATTACCAGCCAATATTATGTTATCTATATTTGTTATCAAATCGTTATCATCATTATTATGAAATCTTTTGTTCTGGTATAGTGTTGTTAAGATTTACTAATTTAGGAGTTAAATAAAAGTGCCAACAACCTAATCACAGTGAATGACATCAAATGGTATATCATACATGTTGCTGTTGTAAAGATTAGATGAAAGAATATCACTGCTTGCTATGAATTGTTGTTAAAGTAATTGGTGTTATGAATCAGGCAGAGCTGGTAGTATAAACTTAGAGCGTTTACAGTAACATCAGGTAAGTAAATAAAGTGAAGTATTGTTCCTTTATCATCCTTCAAGGCAATCGTTTCATACCCTTTAACAATCTCAGCACAGTACTTCAGTCTCAAACTCAGTTGTGCTGATACAGACTTTTGACACAACGCATTTATACTACGTTACGTTTAACAACATAAAGAAAAAAATATAATTACGCTATAGTACCATTATAAAGCATTTTTATATGCAATTTTCATCAATCAAAGAGAAAATTTAATTCGCGTTTTTATCAGTCTATACTCTTAATCGGCACTAAACTATGAGAGGTAATTCTTGTAATTGCGTCTGTTTTCTGTAGTATTTCTTTCGTGAGTTTCAACAGACTCACTGCTGCTATCATCGGGTGTCGAGCTTCTTAGACAAACTGACAGTTTGTGAGGCTACGCGTATAGAGGATGATTCATTTTCGACCCTCACCATGGGGATCTCGCTTATTATTGGAGATAGAGGGTAGGTTTAAGTTTGGCAAAGTTGCTAAATTTTGTGTTTGTTATGAATCCGAAGAAAAAACAAGCCTGCGACAAATGACGTTCGAGATTTAAAAAAAAACATTTTCTTCTTTTACCCCTAGCACTTTTATTGTTATTTCTTAGCAGCGCCATATTGGATTTTAACACCGTCAAAAAGTTTTTTTTTCGGATTTCAACCATGTATAATATGTTGAAAAAAGTTTTTATATTACGATTTTATTGACCAAGACTTACATTTTAATATTAAATAAAGTAGCCATGAAATTTAAAACTGTCGAACGTTTCAATTATCGTTCATTAGTAATAGAAAAATGTCGTACACCAACGAAGAGAAACGAGATATGTTAAGTACTCTTTATTCATCGAGCCAAAATACAACAATAGAAAGTACAAGATATTTACAATTGTTTCCAGAACGACAACAAGTCGTACCATTCCTCTACATCTTCTTTGACACTTGGTCAAGAATGGATCGTTTACCAAGCCGATTATTCATGTTAAGAATTTGAATGAAAATCGAGGGAATATTTTACACATAGTAAAGTAAATGCGTTCCTTTGCAATATTTATGTAAATATTGTATTTTCTAGATAAATAATAATCCATCAGGATTAAATTTACCTCAGACTCGAGTATAGAGAACTTTACATCGAGACAGGTTTAAATCACACAAGATTCATGTTACCCACAGTTTAGTACCTAGTGATAATTTAAGACGACTGGGGTACTGCAACTGGTTAGTGGGAAGATTTTTTAAACAAAATCATCTGATCAGATGAATCAAAATTTACGAATTCTGAAATGTCAAATATAAATACGCACTATTGGGCATTAGAAAATCCCAGACGAAAGAAGGCAAGGAGACCTCAACATAGTTGTTTGGATGGGCATTTTGGAAAACGGTCTCATAGAATCAGTTATGGATGAAGAAACATTAACTGGGGAAAGATACTTAAACCTTCTTCACACATGCGTATCTAACTTCCCAGATAACAATATTCCATTAGATCAACTACAGCATCTGTGGTGGCAACAAGACGGCACACCGGCTAACAATGCGGGAATTGTGAATTAAGTGTTTCCAAACCATTAGAAGTAGTGGAGTTGTTAAAATTAATATTTGTAAGGATGATATCCCACAAAACATTGAAGAACCTCGAGACTCCAGAATGCCTTCGATATAATTCCTAGAAGAACCATACAAAAGGCAGTTCAAACTGGCGGAAACCGTGCGCGATTGTGTATTAATCAAAATGGCCAGTCATTTGAACATTTAGTGTAATTGTTGGTTATTTTCATTTATTGTTGCAAATCTGGTGTGACGCTTACATAAACTTTGCAAAACACACCTCTAATTTACCATTTATAAAATATCCCATTCATTTTAATTCAAATACCTGCTAACATAAACATTACGGTGTGTTAAACAATCCATTCTCGAAGTTTCTATCAAGATCTAGAAGAATGATTCGATGTGGCTGTTGTCGTTCTGGATA
>JARFOC010067229.1:0-16790 GCA_031763485.1 Osmoderma eremita | reverse complement strand
ACGTGTTGTGTGATCTCAGAGGTATATTTATATATTTTTTTAAATATATTTTTTATATACTTCATTTTTTGAAATATTATGTTATTATGCTATTATGCCATACTTACTACAGTTATTCTGTAATTTATTGGAATAAATAATTAACGACATTTTTAGATTTTTAGCAATACAAATAAACAAAAATAATAAATCTTCGATATGCACATGCGCGCTGGACTTCACAATAAGTTGCTAACAGAAATAAAGAAATGCTGAAATCGGCTATAGGAATTAAAAAAAAATAAAGTGCAAGCACTCACGAAAGTTAATTATAATTACAACCGTAGGCATTTAATAGAAGTAATTACTAGAAATTTTTGTTTTGTTTCCTGACGTAAAAACCTCATAAAAATGTGCCATCGTGGATTCGCACAGAACGTAAGTTTTATATATGATTTTCCTCTGTTAAGCTAATCTTAAAACCTCTAATCATAGCAATACGCGATCTTTTAGATAATTTGTACCCAAAAAGAGATTAGATACCCAGAAAGATATGCTACATGATTTTTAATTATGAATAGTTTTTCTTTCTGTGATGTAGTTTTTCTTTGTTTACCAATAATCTAATCCTTTATTTTGATTTTCTATTGTTCCTGATAATTCCTTAGAAATCGCGGAGCAAAATTTCGGCTAATTCTTTTAAATGAATACAAAGATCACTAAGATAGAAATAGATACGCATGTAAGTGAAACTGTGTAGGAAACCCCAATACTATAAAAATTTACCGAATCGGTTTCTATAAAAATGGTGTAGGAGGATTGTAGCTATAATCGTAACTTGAACCCATTGCTGTATACAAAAAGGCGTAGGTTTCCCTTGAAACCTTTTCATGAAATTCGTTGTGGAATAACACAGATATGCAAAGGTTAAAATCGATAAATGTTTTGAAAGGTCATATATAGCCTCAAGCGTTGGGTTTATTTGGCTTCATACATGCAAGCGCCAGTTACAGAATTGAATATTGTTGAGAATAACGATAGGGTTAGGAGTAGTGAGTGGCTACAAAACGGGTCCCTAGTGTTAAATAGACATTAAAATAATGTATTCGTGTGTATGCTCAAGAGAACTTTAACATATGGGTATATTAAGCCAATGTGGTTTTAGCAATTGTGTATACAGAGTGCTCATTATCTATCTCCGTATATGGGTAATTTTCTTAATATTGAAGATACAGAATCGGTTAAATGGACTAAGTTCCCCAGAAAATAGAGTAACAGTTGATGCTAGTGTCACATTTGTTATCCAGTGCAAGGTTTGTAAGATATTCAAGAAAAATTGAAAACTTCAACGTCAAATATATTCACAACCCCTAGGTAAAATAAAGGTGAAACTGTTTTAGTACAGTTCTTTATGCAGAATCTAATAGTGCGATTTAAAAATCCATGGCGCTCTTTATTTTGGAGATATAATACAAATTTGTATTTTTTTAAATGGAAGTCATAGTTGTTCATGGTGTCATTTAAATGCTTATTTTTTTCTAATTTCATTGATACAACATTTGGTGTGGTCGTGTGCGGACTGCAGAAGTGTAAAGACGTATGTGTTGCTCTGCAGCATATACTGCATAAATAGTGTTTGGCAATTGTGTTATTCGAGACAAAAGCATGATAGTGCATTTTTAAAGTGTAATAAACAGATATTAGGTAAATACAATTAAAAATTTAGCAAGGTAGAAGCAATTATCGTTACAATATAAGCTGAGAGAGATCAGCCGGTACGTCGATAGGGGCCAGATTTCCGACGAGTCGACTGGGATTTGGCTTTTTGCGCGACGACCGGACACCTTTTTACTCCGTACCTTTTTCTTAGTGAGAACTATCTGTTAGTGCTATTTAATTTTTAAACATAAAAAGACAAAAGAGGATTAAAATGGATCCGGAGGAATATACATCCGACGAGGGGAAGAGGAAAGGAGAAGAAACGGCAGAAACGGCATTTAGGAAATCGAAAAAAGTCATTAGATCGCCGGAGAGAATAGAGAAAAGAGAAAAAAAGAGACATAGTATGGGAGAAAAAAATGGAAATGATGGAAATGATGCAGGATCTCATAATGAGCGTAAAGGAGGTGAAAGGTGAACAACAAGAACAGAATAATAATGTGAAACAACTAAAAAGTGTTATAGAAAATCTAACGGAGGAACAAGAGAAGAAATTCGAAAATTAGAACAACACAAATAAAAAGTTTACAAGGGAAATAGATGATTTAAATATAGAATATGCAATGAATAACAACGTGAGAAAGGAATTAGATTACTTAAAAACGGAAAAAAGAAGAAGAAACATTGTTGTAAAAGGTTTGAATATACAACTAGAAGCTGGTGAGACCCTAACGGGAGAGATAAGAAAATTTATAGAGCAACAACTCGAAATAGAAGTGAAAGTAAAATCAACACGAAAGTTGGGAGATAAGGTTACGCTGGTAGAAATGGATACAGATGACGACAAAACCATGGTAATGCAAAATAAGAATAAATTAAGGCACCTTAGGGAGGAGAAAATATACATTGATGATGATATGGCTCACAGTGAAAGGTTAACACAACGCAAAATCAGAAACATGGCTAGGGACGAATGTGTAAAAGGAAAAAAAGGTTAAAATAAGTTTCCAGAGGTTGACAGTAGACGGGGTGACGTGGAAATGGGAGAACGAGAAACAGCAATGGACACAAATGGTAGAAGACGAACATCGTCAGCTTAAGAGTAGGGGTAGCAGAGGATATTCAAAAAACTAACATCTTTAAAAGAAAAAAAAAATGAGCCGACCAAGGCAAAGGACACGAACATGAGCAGAATACTTTTGAAAGCAAACAGTAGCAAGGAAAAGAAGGACATACCAGAAAGAGAGCAAGGATCAAAAAACAAACAATTAGAATTGGTTCGTGGAATGTTAAAAACAGGAAAAACGGAGGAAGCGGCAAGAGAATTGAAAAAATACAAAGTGGGAATTGCCGGACTACAGAAAATACGATGGAAGGGAGCAGGAAAGGTGGAGGAAAAAGAATACACACTCTTGTATGCAGGGGAAGAAAGTCAAGGATATGGTGGGACCGCCTTTATAGTACAAGGAAGAGCGAGGAATCAAGTACTGGACTTTAAAGCAATTAACGATAGAATTTCATACAGCAGAGTTAACAGCAAGCCAAGAAAAATATCAATAATAAACGTATATGCCCCGACAGAAATAGCAGAGGAAATAGAAAAACAAATATTTTATGAAAACTTAGAAAGCGTGTGCGAAGAAATGCCAACAAATGATATATTATTGATTATGGGTGCTTTCAGTGCACAAATAGGGAGAGAGAGTTGTTAAAAATATGTGGCCGGGGTATATACACCCTCACGGAGGGTGGCGCCAACCCTTTTAACCCCGCCGTCTTCACTGAGGTGGTCGGAGCGACCCCGAGAAGGGTGGATATCATTGAGGGGTTTTTATTGTACCTTTCGGTTTGTGGCGTCATTTGTTCTAACACCCTGTTTGGGCGTTAGAATTTAACCAAATGTACAAACTACAGATGTATAACAATACTGAACACCGTCTACAAAGTACTAACAGCAATAATCAAAGAAAGATTAAGGAAACATACAGGCACAATAATAGGAGAATATCAAGTTGGATATAGTAAAGGTAAATCAAGTATAGATGGTATACATATATTGAAATAAATTATTGAAAAGAGCTACGAGCATGACATAGAGACATATGTACTTTTTGTGGACTTCAAGAAAGCGTTTAACATGTTGAAGAGAGCGAGAATCATAGAAGATCTGGAGAAGATGGAGACACCAAGAAAGATAGTAAACCTTGTAAAAATGACAATGAAAGAATCGAAAGCAATAGTGAGCACTGGAAGAGGGGCAACAAACAGTATAAATATTAACAAAGGAGTGCGCCAGGGGGATTCACTGTCAGCATTATTATTCATAACATCTTTGGATTGTATTATTAAAGAAGTACAGTATACTGGTACAATTAACAACAAATCGATTCAAATAATTGCATATGCAGATGACTTAGCAATAATTGCAAGGAGAAAAGATGATCTAAAAACAGCATGTCAGACAATAGAAGTTAAAGACAAAGAAAGAGAACTGGAGATCAACGAAAATAAAACAAAATACATGTATCGCAACAGGAATTGAGAAAAACCTTTGCATAGTTTAAGAACAGAGAATCATGAATTTAAAAAAAAATTAAAGACTGAGTAAGCTAGGTGAGTATCAAATAAGTCCTTTCGGTAGTTTTACTCAACAAATTCGGAAAATGTATTGACTACCAAGAAAAAAATGATATGCTTTTTTTTATCATGCTAACAATCGAAATAGCATTGAAGCTAGTCAAATGCATCACCAACGCTACATGGAAAGGAGGCAGCCTGATAAGAGGTTATTTTCTAAGATGGAAAATATTTAATTAAATACGAAGCCTTTAATAAACCATGAACTGCAGAAAAAAAATTAAACCGGAAGACGACGAGAGCTTTAGCTTATGTAATTTACAAACCAAAAACATCCACACGCAAATGGGCAGATTCCACAGAAAAGGCTCGCCTAATTCTTAAACAAAGTAAATACATGCCATTTAAATGCAGCAATAGTCAGACGTTTTATGCTCAAGACCACGTAAGAAGATTATTATTTGCTAGATGGTTCTTGAGAGAAACATAATAATCCGCAGTTTTCTAGTACAATTTGACTTGCGGATGGAAACGAAATTTACAAATAATGGCATATTTAATCGAAACAACATTTGTGGGTCCCAAAATAATCCTCACCTTACTACCGAAAGGAGAAATCGACATGTGTTCTCCGTAAGGCATCTCTGGTATAAAAATATTGGGCCATGTTTTTATGAAAACAACTTAAATGGAGAATGATATTTACACTTTTTACGTAATGCATTGGAAGACATGTTGGATGAAAAACTACAAAATTTGATGCAAAATTTCAAATACTTCCTGCACGATAATTGCTCATAATTGCCGAGCTGCGTGTAATTATCTTTCGGAGCGTTTTCCTAACTGGATTGGTAATGCAGGTACAATTCTCTGGCTAGCAAGATCTCCAAACTACATCTCTAGACGTTTTCTTATGGGTTGCCGTAAAAAATAAAGTATGCCTGAATAAACCTAACAACATCCAGGATTTAAAGATTAGTATAATGGCGGCAGTAAGAAGTATCAGTTTACATAGGGTTCAAACTGAAATTGTGTTGAGGTGCGAAATGTGTATACGTAATGGTAGACATTTTGAACACTAACACTTAAGTTATAATGAAGTTGTTTGTTTTTGCTTACTCCCTTATGTTTTCCCTGAGCCTTATTTTGATTTTTTTTTTCATATTCCTTCTTTAATCTTTTATTACTTTTCCATAATAAAATATTTTCAAAGCCTGGTTGATTATTTTCGTAGTTATTAAAAACAATAATTCCTTATTTCACTGCAAATCAAAATCTAAAAGAGAATAGCTGTAGCAAATGTGATATCAATGAAATCAGAAAAAATAAGCATTTTAATGGCCGAATTAATTAATACTTGTGCGGGAGGAGTAATCCGAACAGTGTGTTTATTTTAATGATAAGTTTGTATTATATCTCCGATATAAAAGGCGTCATGGATTTTTAAATGACATTATCAATTATGAAATAGAAAAGTAATGTACTACCTTCTCGAATCAAAACTGTTTTCTATAAAGCAGAGAACATTTAAAATTCAAATCAAATACATGCAATTCCTATAAAATCAAATCACAATTTTATTTTTTCAGGTAAACAAAGGGGAAATTCGGCGTTTGATGTTCTTGGGGAACGCTGACATCAGACTAAAATATTTCCCTTACTTTCCACAAACGCGGCGAAAAACAAATTTCCTATAGTACCAGAACCTACTACAGATGTATGTATGAATAAGCTTCCCCCTTCCGTTGGAACTGTTTTCTTCTATACTACATGAACTGATTGAAAGTTTAAAATTCCTGTCGGCGATTGGGTATATGAAGACGTATAGGAACATAGTTCTAATGGTTTTTATATAATATAAAACTAAAATAGAACGATTATATAAAAAGGACATTGTTGCATATGGTGAAAGCCTTCATCAATTTCAGAAGATTCCGTTTCATAGGTAAGACAGTGATATACAATAAAGTGAGAGTAATAATTGTTAATGTAAAACACCAACAAAGGGAAGTAACCAATATGTTTCCCAAATAATAAAAGCAATACTTGCCGGATGTGAGGAATTTAACCATTGTGAAAAGTGATTCATTTATATAGTTGCAAAGGGATTTTGGCCAAAAGATTGAAATCCAGTTGGGTGAGTAAAAATCCTTGGCCAATCGTCATCACATTTGAGATAGATTGAATTTTAACTTCACTTGCCATTGCACATGGATTTGGATTTCTTGATTCCCAAACTAAAATATTAATTCTCTGTGTTTAAAAGGGAATTTAGTAACAATAAGGCGGCAGAGTAGGAAATAGGAGACCGAGAATTACTCCTATTCATTTTAGGAAAGTTACTCTTGTTACAGGGAATGGTGCAAAATATGACATACACATAATGTAGCAAATATTAGAAAAATCAGAAGCATTGCATATGGAGTTTGTTGACGCTGAGTAGATCATGAATGATTCAAGAACTGTATAATCTCGTAATCCAAGAAAGCTAGTGAGACTGATTGAATGTACGTTAAGGTACACTGAGGCAGAGATTAGACTAGGACACACCATAACGGCTCTTCCCAATAAATTTAGGAGTGAAACAAGGCAGGAACACTTTCGTTCGTTTTATTTAACTTAATGTTGTATTCTATTTTAAAGAAAGCCGGGGGCCCAGGCACCCTAGTAAACAAAAACAGATAAGTAATCGCTTAGACGGATGTCTTAATTATTGTAAGTACGTCAAAGAGGGAACTGGTCGAAAAACTTATTATTATTAACAGACACGCTAGAAACCTAGGGTTGAGGAACGAAAAATAAAATATTTTAAGTCAGTATTTTATCTTCTTTAACGCGCCCTTTGAATCCGACATTTCTCTTGACAATTTAAAGACAGGTGTTGTCAAATCTCTATTAAAAAAGGTAATACCTTGGATCATATGTATTAGATGGATACCGCCATCAGCATATCATACTACGTAGCTTACTGTTTCCCATGTGTACAAACTACATTTTGCGTGCTATTAATGTCTTGATTATGAAAATTACATAAACTTAGGATGCCTGGAACCAATTTTGTTTTTGACTATACCTTATTATATTTCTTTTACACTGTGAATATGTTTTCTAAACGAACAATGGTTAGAAGGTCTATCGTATACAGTGTATCTCAAAAAGTGTGTGATGAATTATGACTTCACTGGTTAGTATTAGTTATTTTAATATATCTTGAACCGCAAATTTTTGTTTTATATGTATAGTGGAACTTGCAAATATATGATGTTCATATTTTGTTAATATTTTAGGTTTCCACGAAACGAAGACCAATCAACAAGTTATGTGGTTATAAAATCTTGCGAGATGATGGCAGTTGATGTAAAAACTGAGTTCGTTGTTCGTAGTCAATAAAATTTATATATAAACGAATTAAAAGGTAGCGCTTAAATATATTGCTGGTGCCTGTGTACATTGAGCAAGGACACGATTACATGTTTTGAGATAAATAACCGTAAAGTATGACTTCTACTGATTCACTGTTTTATTGCTTCTATTGTACAATGTGTGCTATGTCGTTGGTGATAACATGGGGTAGTAACCAGGATTCGGGTTTTTTTAACCTTTTAATTGATTAAACCATCTAGGAATGTAGACTAATATATTTGAGTTGCTGACGGATTGTATTGTATTAATAGGTTGATAGTTTTGCATCAACTATCAACGCAAGCGCTTGGTTTGCAGATAATGTTATTGGCGGTTGAATAAACGAGTTTCGTGCCTCTCTTAAACTGGTACCTCGTTTAGGAGAACTAGAAGAAAGCACTTTAACAAGTAAAGCGCAATTCTTTTTTCCTACCTCCCGCAATTTAATTTCAGTTGCCATAAGCAATTTTTCCGGACTTGTTGATTGCATCAACCTTTTTAATTTCTTTTTTGCTTTATAACTACAAGCTTCAAAAGTTTTTTGGGCCTTCCAAGTCTATTACGTGAACTATTGTGTGAAGTGCTCGGTAGAGCTTGAAATTCTGTGTCCGAAAGAAAAAATTTTCTTGAAGCCACGATGCATTTGCTTTCAAAAATCGATCGCGGCGTCTGCCTGACTTAGCCCACCTCAGAGCAATTTTTGATAGCGAAAAATAACAATTAGAAAATTGTTATTTTTAGTTCACCTGAAACCACATTTGGCAGTGAAACGTCACCTAGTTGTTGCATAACATGTGTAATAACCGCATTAGATTTATTTCTGTTGCATATGTGTCCATATGTCAACAATTGACAGACGAGAAATTTGCAGAGTCATTGAGTTGCTAAGCAATTGTGTTACATAAAATAGCTACTTCCCGAAAGTAAATTTGGCAGGCTAGACAAATAAATTATTACAACCATATCCTATTGTTCACGTACCTTGATAAGTAACAGATATGAATAATATTACACAATCTTCTTGGAGCATACAGATGGGCATTAATCTTGCAGTGAATTTAAGCAACTAGCAAGGGTTTGCAACGGTGTTCATCTTTATATCCGTTTATTTTATAGTTCCTCACTCTTTCTTGCACAAATGTTAAACAAATGATGCGAAATTGAAATTTTTCTATTGAAATCTGAAATATTTTTAATTAAGTAAGCTACAAAAAAAAAGTTTCCACCTAGATTCACAAAATAACCAACTGTGCGCCGTCCAACGCTGCGGGAACGTTATGAACAATATTCGTACGTTAGAAAGAAATGCTGAATTCTTTTATATCTTTGATATGTTGGAATCAGACTGACATACTCATAGCGGTATCCATGTAATCTATACGATTCAAGAGTTATACAAATCATTTAGCAAATTATAGCCCGACAAGCTTACTCACTGATTTTTCTAAAATTTTTGAATTAATAACCGCTTATTATCGTTTTTCATAAAATGTTTAGTTTTTTTGCAACATGGCTTTACTAAAGGAAAACCACTAAAACGACGCTTCGGTTTTGTGGTTCAAGACATGTTTTCACGATTATGAAACAATAATCATAATCATTTTATACTTTCTTTTGAGAAGCACCATATGCCAGGGCCTTGGTTCAAACTTGGAAATCTGTTAAACTAACAGATATATGCTTTCTATATATTCTACAATAAATTTGTTGTTGATATAAAAAAAAATAGCGAAAGGGAGAATGTTGCTGGAACAGCGAACGTTATTTAAGTAAACACTTCAAGTATTTACTTGAACAAAAATTGTTGAGTTCACGCAAATATTAACAGCACTTCCATTTTTCTTGACTTAACAAATTCCTTTTTCTCTGTGTATATTATAAAATTCATCCAGGCATTACTTTTCCTTCAAAAGCGCAATTTCCCATATACTTTTGCATGCTGAAATCAATTATGTGTTCAGAATTTCTCCATCACCCTTAGTTTTTATGTTCCAGGATATCCGCTTATCCACTTAAAATATGCATGCATAGATATGTACTATTAGAGAACATGTCCTGACGTTATTTCAGTTGTTGGCTAGAGCTCTGAACTGATGAAGCAGCATTAATATTTGAACATGTCTTGACGTGTTAAGACCTGCATTTCCCATTCCTTGATGGCATGTCTTGTTATTTCAGTTGTAGGCTAGAGCTCGGTGAATGAAATTATACGCTGACGTTATTAACGTTTTAAAGAGTGTTGCGCTGTAGTGCGTTCAAACTATTGTAGTGAAACCGCGAACATTTTATCATCTATAAAAATGCCAAGAAAATGTGTAAACCACACGCACTCTCTTTGCTACATTTGCTGCGAATTGACATTTAAATATCAAAAACGGTCTTTCACACCTCTGCTTAAAGAGTGCTATGAGCAGTATTTCAAGTGTAATGAAGACAAAAGCTGAGCTCCCCGTATTTACTGTGTTAGGTGTATCAGACTTCTTACAGCGTGGGCAAAAGGTAAACGACATATGCCTTTTGCTATTGCTATGATTTGGAGGGAATCATCAAATCACATTACCGATTGTTATTTCTGTCTAACAAATATAAGTGGTGACTTCTAAAACCAACCATACTGTAAAATGTCCTAATATTCCATCTGCAAAAGTCCAAGACAAATGAAGCCTTGCTATGTTGGCAGACTATTGCTGGACGCTGAAGAGAGATATTTCTGATGCAAAGTACAGGCGAAAGTCATATATCAGCATATTTTCCAAAAAAAAAAATTACTTTATACGTTATTTTTTATGATTTATACACATTATAATATATACTTTCACAAAATTTTATTTCTTTGTCACTCTGAAACCCTGCCTGATAGAAAAATACTGAAAACAGATATGAAATAACTGTAAAAGGTACTACCAACTTCACGCACTTTACCTCGTGGGACAAAATATATCTGAAATTTTGTTGACCAGTGTTATCGAAATGCGAGTGTCTTGGCATATTAAGCTAAACTCTTCGTAACTTCATATTCTTCAGTAATATGTGAAAGTTTCTAGTTCATTCATGTTTTATACACTACCCTATACTGGCGAACATCGTATATTATTCAGGAGACGAGGATAGGATATACCGCAAAAAGAAATTCAATATTTCACTGTTAGTCGTGTTTGTAGGTTCGAAATAAGTGCGATATTTTTCTACATGGCCGTCTGTATAAAGTATAAAATATCGGCACAGCGAAACATAAAAGTAAATATCAATTTAATAAGAAATATCGTCTGGCTGATACTGCCACAGAAACGTGGACAGAAACAAAACAAAAACTGACAATGCTATGTCATTTTTTTTCCCGTTTTCTAGATGATTTGAAACTTTTACGTGTAGTTAGCTTTATCGAGGCAGATCGGAATTGACGTTTTCGCGTTGGAGAACTTAATTTCGTGAAAGTAATAAGATAGATAGCTATGCGTACGTGGTCGTTGAGACAAATAAGGGGAATCGTTGGCTTACATGTTTAGTGGGGTGATGTATTTGCAGTTATTGAGCAATATTGATTCGTGTAACTATCAACTCTAAGACTATATTCACGGCTACGTTTTGGATGAATGTGTTAGTGAAGCTTATAGACATAACTATGGTGATCGGGTATATTTCCAAAGGGGGAGAGATTTTCATTTTATTGCAATAAATAAGATTCTTTCTCATTATGAAAGGAAATAGTTAATTTTTTATAGAGGAATTAAAAAGAAAATGTAAAACTAACAACTAATCAAATATAAAGGATAAAGATGGAAACTTTACAGGGGAGAAATAAAGTGAGACGGCGAGAATATTTACACGAGATGTTAAATGGCATAGTAATCCTAATACGTAGTAATAGCAACGGCAATAATATTTATGCATGTCGACATATGAAGCGTTAAACTATTTATCATCATGATTAATTGAATACGCATAGGACTGCCATCTATACGATTCTTTTTTGAATTAATATTGGAGTTTCCATTAATCTCCCCGGCTCCGCCGATAAAGGCGAACTCTGTTCTGTAGGGAATAATAGTAATATCCAGCGAAGGACAGGTGATGGGCATAAAAAAGGTTACTACATCAAGCAATCACACATTACATTACACAATCCAACAAAGCGGCTTATAATGATTGAGAATGAAATGCCAGTGTAGTTAACCGAGCCCAAGTTCTATCATAGAATATAAAAAACCAACTAGGAAGACCGTTCGCTGATGTTACACTACTAAAAGCGCTGAACATACATCATCTTACATCGCCAGAAACCACGCCAGAAGCGAAACTAACCAGGTGGAGACCTGATATATGTATCCCGATTGATTTTCTTAGGTTATTTGAACATTTCAATGGACTCCCTTATTTTTTTGTTAAAATAGTAACAAGATGCGCACAACATAGACGTTCAATTGAATAATATTTTGTGACGAATGTCTAGATGATGTTCTATGCGAAACTTGAAGATAGTCCCGTTCTAACGCAATTAAAACGTGTTGTGTCTGTAAACGAGCCGTTCTGTAAAAAACACGTCCAACTAAGCATGAGCGGTGTGTGAGAGCAGGACCATCCTCATATTCCGCCCTAGTCAAACATCATCTAGAATACTGGCCACAAAATATTATTCAATAGGACAGGACGTCTTTGTTGTGCACATTTCAAGGCTATTTACTTTTAAATTCGTATTTCCAATTTTATTTTCGGAAGTTATGTAATTTTATTGATATCTTTCTTGGAATACCACAATGAAATATGCCATCTTCCTACTTGTTGTTAGCTGAAACTAAGTAGATACTAGTGATGTGCCGTTCTGACTGAAATCGGTAGAAACAAACAACCGCTATCCTTCAGCTTCTTGGTTTTGAAGTCTGTTTGTCTAACGAACTAACAAGATTTATATTGGCAATATGTATATCAGTACATAGATATATGTTGTGTTTTCCTGTAAATTAGCAGAATATCGCATTAAGATTTATAATGCCACCATTTATTATTTCTTTATGTTGCCTTCTTTCCTTCTGCACAACTCATTGCTTACCTCTGTTGGTTTGCCCATATTTATGCATATTTTATGATTCCTTTTTCATTTCTCTATTCATTGTTTTATTTAGCTAAATTTGTATACTATATCTAATAACCTTTTTAAAATTTGCATCAACACATAATATTTAGATTTAGTTTTAAATAATTATCTATACGCACTCCCTGGTATTCAAATTTTATGTCTTTAATCCTGGTACACAGGAAGGTCAAAGCTTTCCACTTAGCACCCTTTTTGGTTTCTCTTTCTTCCCCTCATTGCTAATTTTGTGGCTTTCATTTTGTTAAGATTGTTAACTTTACATCGATTGTTACACGATACGGATTTCGAATTTAAAAAAAAGTAGTACGAAAAAGTATACTCATCGAACGAGACGACATTATTCGGTGGAGGCACAAATACTTACGAGAGATCAAGGAATTTAGAGAAGACGGTACAATTTAGTTCTTGCTATTTGACATTTCTGTAAATTTAATTACTTCAGTCGAACTATAATATGTACTGATGAATCATGGGTGCATACAGGGCACACAGTAAATAAAACTTGGACAGACACTACTATTCAAAATAGTCGACAAGCTCTTATCCAAGGATAAACTACTGGTTTGAAAACACCAACCGGGCTTGGACCTCGTTTTGCATTAGTTCATGCTGGTTATGATAACGGATTTGTTCCTGGTGCTGAATATACATTTCTGTGCAAGAAAAATACTGCTCATGTTCATCATCAGATGGATTCAGACACATACGAGGATTGGTTTATTAAGAAAATGCTTCCAAATATATCCCAGAAGTCAGATTGTTCTTGATACTGCTTCCTATCAGTGCAGAAAATTAGAAGAAATTCCAACGGCAGCATGGAGAAAAAACAATGTAATTGATTAGTTCCGTGAGAAACAGATACCAACCACTGCCGATATGCCAAAAAGGGACTTGCGTGTCACAAATTAAACCGCAGTATGATAAAAGCAGGTTTGAGTAACTTGCAAAAGAAAAAGGTCATGAAGTTCTTCGATTACCATCTTACCACTGCGAGTTAAATCCTATTGAAATGGTATGGGCACAAGTTAAAAACTGTATAGAAATGAATAATACCACATTTATGGTAAAAGATATGGAGGAATTAATTCGAAGAGCATATAGCAGTGTAACAGTTGATAATTGGCAAAATTACATCGAACATGTAAAAAAATATTGAAAAGGAAATGTAGATAGTGGATAATTTGCAAGATCACATTGAAGAATTTATTATTCATATAAACGGATTGTTTGAAAATCAAACTGATTCACCGACTCACTAAAAAATTGGCATAAGATATATGTGTGTAATTGCTATTCCTTTCTTAAATATTATTGTATTATGTACATATATGGATTTGTATGATTCCAGTTATTTCTGTTACAAAGGTGGAAACTATTATATGTTAAAGGATTATATATTTTACTTTAAATTTAATAAATTGTATAATACCCTAATTCCTAAATAAGGGTTCGAAATGTAAATTACCTTAATGTTGAGTAATAATAATTAAAATTATGGACTTTTTCACTGATTCTTAGATAAAAAAATTATGCTTTTTATATTTTACTGTTTTCCTCAAAATATGCATTTTAACTGTCAGAAACCCAAATAATGGAACCGAAAGTAATAATGCACAGTTGATTTGGCAACCGTGTATCGAATTCTCATAAGCTCTGTACAGCATTCGGAGGTTGAGACGATCTATAGTAGATATTTCTGACATTAACTTTATAAAAATTTATAGAATAATAGAAATAATTAAATAAGTTTTTCTTAAAAATAGAAATGCAACAATCTACATTGATATTTATATGTTAAGTCAGCGCCCAGGACTTATTTCGTATCTTGTGGGACAATAAATGTCAGTGGAAGGTATCTAGTTCTACGGGTGAAATAAAACATCTGCACGAAGACGTCCTTTTAATTAACTCCGTGTTCACGGCCTTAATAAGTTACCTAATTATAATTCTACACCCTATTTTACATCTTAATTTATGCGTCGTAAATTGACTTTCCGCCTAAATTTATTTTATTGTTAATTCACTGGATACCTTTTCATAACTGTGTATTAAATGTACCTAAATATGTAAATGGAAATATATATTACGAATTACATGCCTACAAATTGCCTCATATTTCTTATACAAAATGTTATCATAAATATTTTTGGCGCTTCCCTAGTTACATAGAGCGTATTATTGAAAATTATGTACCACCGCCCCAATGAAGGTATTTGCCAATCCACGCGAACCTGAAGTTTATTGATTGTGTGCGATATAGAGTGCCAGAATATTAAGGGTTTTTTTCCGCACAAAAATACGACGGATACGCAACTAGAATTTAAAAAAAAAACGAATCAAGCTTGCTTGTGTGCTGCTTTGTACGTAGTGGAAAATGAAATCACTCTTTTTCCACAAAGGAAACGTTTCTCTTTTATTAAAAGTAAAGAGGCACATTTTGGAAAAAAATATTTTTTTTATCGGAATACAAAAAAAAATAAATAAAAAGGATTGGCAATACATAGTATAATTTATAAAAAATGTATACAGTGTATTTCACAAGGAATACTAAATATTTTTGATGGGCACAAATGAAGCAAATGTGGACGAAGTAGAAGGCGTTGTTTAATCGACAGAACATAGTCCTTCGGCAAGCACACGAAGAATTCCGACAAGTATGGAGGTTGTACATACAAGAGTATATCGAACATTACGTATGCACTGCTTCTATCCCTTTCATTTACATCGGACTCCAAACCGTTACGCAGGAGATTAAGTTAGACGATTGGATAATTACTAATCGCCACGTTCTCTCATTAATCCTGTTCGCTGAAGATGCTTTACTCTTCACGGTATCAATCACAGTCGTAACTTGCATCGGAGGTCCGACGAAAATCCGTAAGCCATTGTGAGGAGCAATTATGAACACGGCTTCTCTGTAAATGTGTGGTGTGGTATGATAGGCAATCAGTTGATCGGATCAGGTTTTTTCCGTGTAGTAATACAAGGCCCATTTCTCTAGAAGAGCTTCCACTATTATTGGATGCGGTTTCTCTTGCTGTAAGGATAGGTATGTTCCTCCAATATGACGGAGCCCCTGCACATTTCAGCTTTGGGTGACACGTCATCCAGAACTAAAATTTCCTGGAAAATGAATCTGCCGAATGATCACATTTATTGGCTACCAAGGTCTGCAGACCTTACTTCTTGAGATTTTCGTCTATAGGGATAGATGTAGGCGACATCTACAAAGAAAAAATAAACACAGGAGACGAATTATTGCTCGTTCCCATTTTGAATACTGCTGCCCACTTAAAGAAAACGCAACGGTGACCTCAGAAGAGCTACACGGTATTGTCAAACACAATCACAACCCTACAAAGTTCGCTATAAAAAAACGAAATTGTAATTATAAAGATACATTTACATATATACGCATAGATGTGTATGTTTTTAAACTAATTGCTGACATGGTAGCAAGCAAAAGAAAAGCAAGATAAATATTTTTAATGAAAACAACTTGGGTACCTACTTATCTATCTAACCACCAAATATATTGAAAATGTAAATATAATAATAATAATATAAATAATCCCTTACGTACACAAGATTATAATATAAAATATAATAATTTCTTGTGTAGATATTACTCAAGTTTTGTTATTCTTATTTGTCTATTTATTGAATGTTTACACGTAAAAATTATGTATATATTAAAGCAATTGCCGATTCTCAGCATACGTACATAACAATATAATAATAAGAATATTATAAATAATCGCTTACTTACATATAATTATAATATAAGAAATACAAAGTTCTTAAGTAGATATTAATAAATCTTGCCATACTTCTGTAAATAACAGGTTTGTTTTAACAATTTAGAATTTAACAGTAGAAGAGGGTTTGGATTAATTATATCTTTTATTTCGGGTAGTCATATTTTGTTAATTTTCTCTAGAATGAGCAAAGATGAGCAAAACTTTTTTGGTAGGCAGAAACTATAGTGTAAATAAAACACTTGGAACAGTATAAATCTTCACTATATTAAAAATAAAAGTAACAATTGTTTCGCCAAAACATTGGCTTCATCAGACTAACA